>JAWVWN010002667.1:0-40836 GCA_037367305.1 Phrynocephalus vlangalii | reverse complement strand
TGGGAGGGGTTGCAAATTCCCTAGAGGATCGGATGAAAATCCAAAAGGACCTTGAAAGATTAGAATGCTGGGGTTAAGCTAACGGAATGGATTTCAACAGAGGGAAATGTAGGGTGGTGCATCTAAGGTAAAAAGAATAAAATGCACGGATATAGGATGGGAGGTACCTGGCTGGAAAATAGTACCTGTGAAAGGGATCTGGGAATCTTGGTGGACCACAAATTGAACATGAGTCAGCAGTGTGATGCGGCAGCCAGGAAAGCCAATGTGATTCTTGGTTGCATCAACAGAACCATAGTGTCTAGATCAAGGGAAGTGATAGTCCCACTATATTCTGCTCTGGTCAGACCCCACCTGGAGTCCTGTGTCCAGTTCTGTGCACCTCAGTTTAAAAAGGATGTTGACAACCTCGAGCGGGTGCAGAGGAGGGTGACCAGGATGGTTGAGGGTCTGGAGGAAATGTCTTACGAGGAACAGCTTAGGAAACTGGGAATGTTTAGCCTCTCTAAAAGAAGGCTGAGGTGGGATATGATAGCTATGTTTAAATATTTGAAAGGATGTCATATTGAAGAGGGAACAAGTTTGTTTTCCATGACTTCAGAGACTAGGACTCGGGGCAATGGTTTCAAACTACAGGAAAAGAGATTCCATTTGAACATTAGGAAGAACTTCATGACAGTTAGAGCTGTTTGGCAGTGGAAGATGCTGCCACGGAGGGTGGTGGAGTCTTCTTCTTTGGAGGTTTTTAAGCAGAGGCTGGATGGCCATCTGTCGAAAATATTGTGATGGACTTCCTGCATGGCAGGGGGTTGGACTAGATGGCCCTTGAGGTCTCTTTGAACTCTATGATTCTATGTGTAGAGATATATGAGGCTGCGTGTGTTTCTTAGAAGCCCTTTGCTTAACCTGTTTTTCCTCATATTGATTGTCTGTAATACTCCTTGTCCTGCTCCTATTTCAACATTTGGGCTATTCCTCACAACCCCTTCTGGATGTCTAACGTTAAGGAAAAAAATTCCCTCCCCCTGAGAACTCAGTTTAAAGCTTATTGGCAAAAAGATTCCTTCCAGCAGTGGTGAGATGTACCCCATCCTCACCCATCTGAATGAAATTTACATCACACTACTGCGCCACAAAGCTCTTATATCATCTATGGATTTACTAGCCTAAACTTGGGAGAGGTATATTGAATATACAGTGGTACCTCTTAAGATGAATTGAATTCATTCTGCAGGTCATGTTGACATGAAAAATTTGTCTTAAGAAGCCTAGTTTCCTGTAGGAATGCACTGAAAACCAATTAATCCATTCTGAGGGCAGAAAACAAGCAAAAAGGGGGAATGGATTACATTGGGTTTCAGTGCATTCCTATTGGAAGGCTGTCCCGACACCATGAAAGACGAGAACGGTCTTTCACCCCTCTTCGGTGGTGTTGGGTTTTTGACAGCTCCTCTCGCTATGAGTAATGAGGGGGTGTCAAAACCCCTCCACCGCCAAAGATAGGAAAGAGCTTTTGCCATCTTTGGGGATGGTGGGTCTGAAGGCCTGCTACAACCCAGAAAAGCAGGGGGAAAGGGAAACCCTCTTTAGTGGGTTAGGGGGACACCCCCTCAATCAACGGGCAGTTGAAGGCTGCTCCTGGCTGCTCAGAACTGTCAAAATCAATTGGCTGTTGAGCTGCGAGGAGCAGCTTCCAGTCCCAGAAATATTCGTTCATCCAATCAGTACGGGGGCTCAATGCATTCTGGGTATCTTCTTTCATAAGAACATAAGAAGAGCCATGCTGGATCAGGCCAAAGGCCCATCTAGTCCAGCTTCCTGTATCTCACAGTGGCTACACCAGATGCGTTTGGGAGCACATGAGACTAGATATCTGTCTCCTGATACCACTCCCCTGCATCTGGCGTTTGAAGTACCCTGGTTTTAAGCCTGGAGATTACACATCTCTCCCTCATGGTTTGTAACCTGTGATGGACTTTTCCTCCAGAAATCTGTCCAATCCCCTTTTGAAGGCATCCAGGCCAGATGCCATCACCACATCCTGTGGCAGGGAGTTCCATAGACTAACAACGCGCTGGGTGAAAAATATTTTCTTTTGTCTGTTCTTACTCTCCCAGCCCTCAATTTGAGTGTATGTCCCCTAGTTCTGGTATTTTGGGAGAGGGAGAAGAGCTTCCCTCTATCCACTTTATTCATGCCCTGCATTATTTTGTACGTCTCAGTCATATCCCCCCTCAGTCGCCTTTTTTCCAGACTAAAGAGCCCGAAATATTTTTGCCTTTCCTCATAAGGGAGGTGCCCCAGCCCGGTAATCATTTTAGTCACTCTCTTCTGCACCTTTTCCAGTTCCACTATGTCTTTCTTGAGATGCGGTGACCAGAATTGTACACAATACTCCAGGTGCGGCCTTACTATAGTTTTGTATAATGGCATTATAATGTTGGCTGCTTTATTTTCAATCCCCTTTTTGATAATCCCTAGCATGGAATTGATCTTCTTCATCGTTGCCACACATTGGGTAGACACTTTCATGGAGCTGTCTACCAACACATCAAGATCTCTCTCATGATCCATCATGGATAACTCAGCGCCCATGAGTTGATAGATAAAGTTTTGATTTTTTGCCCCAATATGCATTACTTTACATTTGGCTACATTAAAACGCATTTGCCATTTCTCAGCCCATTTCTCCAGTTCGGAGAGATCCTTCTGGAGCTCTTCACAATCTTCTCTGTTTTTTACCACACAGAAAAGTTTTGTGTCATGTGCAAACTTGGCCACCTCACTGTTTATCCCTGTCTCCAGGTCATTTATGAACAGATTGAAAAGCACCGGTCCCAGGACAGAGCCCTGGGGCACACTGCTTTTCACCTCTCTCCATTGTGAAAATTGCCCATTGACACCTACTCTTTGTTTCCGGGATCTCAGCCCGTTCTCAGTCCATAAGAGGACCTGTCCTCTTATCCCCTGACTGTGCAATTTTCTCAGCAGCCTTTGGTGAGGGACTGTGTCAAATGCCTTCTGAAAATGCAGATGGACTATATATACCAGTTCACCCAAATCCACATGCCTGTTGACCTTTTCAAAATTTTAAAATATTTGTCAGAGGGAGGAGAGCAGAACTCTCTCACACACATACACACACACACATTTGGATGAATCAGGGCCGATCCGGGGGGGGGGGGGAGGTTGTGCAGTGGAAGGGGGGAAATGAAGGGGTCTTGAAGCCAAAACCCCCCAGCAAGGAAAAAGAATGGAAGCAGCAGCTTTTCGGGTCAAAGCAGGATAGGGAATGGGGAGGGGGAGAAAGAAGGCCAAACTCCCTCCCCCCCAAAACAACAACAACAACCAGGCCTTGTTCTCCGGGGGCAGATCATTCCCCACTACCTTCCACTGAGGGGAGGAGATGGTCCATACAGTTGCATTGCATGGAGGGAGATTGGGGAGGGTTGGAAGCTCTATCCTGCAAAACTCCTGCTGCTGCTCTATGTCTGAAGAAGTGGACGTGTCCATGAAATGTTACATTAAAATTACCCCAAACCCTTGAGTTTCCCAGACAGGGCATCTGTGGTCAGATCCTGCCTGGGCAATGAGGAGGAAGAGAGCAGAGGAAGGGGGAGTATTTGATCCTCCAAGGGGTAAGAAAGAGAGTTCCTCTTCCTAGAGTGGCAGGAAACTGAAAACCTCTTCCTTGGTTTGTACAAACTGATAAGAAGGAAAAAAGGATAACTGATTTTGAGTCTCCTCCGTGGCTTAAGATCTCACACAGAGGCAAGGTCACGGTTGAAACTTCATTTTCTTGTTTTTGTTATTAGAACCTGAATACCGCTTGCTTCGTATAGACAGTAATCAAATCAAATCAAATCAAATCAAAAACATTACAGTCAATAACCAGCAACAGGATACATATAATAAATAGTAATCAAATATATATATATATATATATATATATATATATATATGCATGTTAGGGTGGATTCGGGTTTCTTCCCGTGTAGAAATCTGGTTGTTTTGGCGACATTTCGACGAGGTCTCACTCGTCATCTTCAGGCTGGTGTTCTGGCTTCTTTCTTCTTGAAGCAAAGCGTGATCTCAGTTGAAGTCCTTCTATAAATACTGCTGGGGGTGTGTGGTTTGCTTGCTCTGTTGCTGATTGTAGGTTCGTTTGTTCTTTTGTGATCTGCTGTGTGGCTGAGGCGATCGTTAAGGGATTAACTGCTGGTGGGTTAGATGGCTGTTTAGAGACATCCTGTGTGGGTGAGGTGCTGGATGTGTGTCTATCAGCCTTTTGTTTCTTAACGACCTTGGTGATGGGCGTTCTGGCAGCATCCTGGGCTTTGGTGGAGTGGGGTCCTGTGTCTTGTGAATTCATTTTGGTCTGGCTACGTGTCTGTGGTCTCCCAATGTTTTTTTGGCGTGTGTAAGTGTGCTCCATGTGGTGACTGGAGTGGGGTGTAGCAGTAGATGGTGCAGTCGTGGTTTTGTTATTGGATGGTGGTTTCGTTTCATCTGTGGGAAGGGTCTGGGTTTGTGTTTGGTGTGGATGGAAGGTGGTGGCATCTTGTGTCCTTTTGGACCTGGTGTCAGTCTTTGTGACAGAGGCTCGTCTGTTGACCAGGGCTAGTTTCCAGATGTCAGGCAAGCGGGAGGTGTCATCACGCAGAACACAAGAACGCAGTCAAAAAAGAAGAAAAATGTTCCTCTCTCTTCCAGCACATAAAAACAACAGGTCATGAAATTGATTTTGAAAGAACCAAACTCATCTCCAAAACTGAACACTTCAACAGTCGAATAATCATGGAAGCCATTGAAATAGAGAAACACCCAAACAACATGAATAAACGTGATGACACCTCCCGCTTGCCTGACATCTGGAAACTAGCCCTGGTCAACAGACGAGCCTCTGTCACAAAGACTGACACCAGGTCCAAAAGGACACAAGATGCCACCACCTTCCATCCACACCAAACACAAACCCAGACCCTCCCCACAGATGAAATGAAACCACCATCCAATAACAAAACCACGACTGCACCATCTACTGCTACACCCCACTCCAGTCACCACATGGAGCACACTTACACACGCCAAAAAAACATTGGGAGACCACAGACACGTAGCCAGACCAAAATGAATTCACAAGACACAGGACCCCACTCCACCAAAGCCCAGGATGCTGCCAGAACGCCCATCACCAAGGTCGTTAAGAAACAAAAGGCTGATAGACACACATCCAGCACCTCACCCACACAGGATGTCTCTAAACAGCCATCTAACCCACCAGCAGTTAATCCCTTAACGATCGCCTCAGCCACACAGCAGATCACAAAAGAACAAACGAACCTACAATCAGCAACAGAGCAAGCAAACCACACACCCCCAACAGTATTTATAGAAGGACTTCAACTGAGATCACGCTTTACTTCAAGAAGAAAGAAGCCAGAACACCAGCCTGAAGATGACGAGTGAGACCTCGTCGAAACGTCGCCAAAACAACCAGATTTCTACACGGGAAGAAACCCGAATCCACCCTAACATGCATATATATTATATATATATATATATATATATATATATATATATATATATATATATATATATATATATATATATATATATATATATATATATATATATATATATATATATATATATATAAAAAACTGCCGACAATTCCATCCCTACCATCACAGAACTATACCTTATTAATATCTCAGGAGTTAGTGATGCCAATGAGCCAGAGAGGAAGATTGAAATAGATATATACAAAAGACATCAGAGTGCTTACATACATACACTTCCCGTTCCAGTGGAGCATAATTGGAAAGGGGACCTAATTGAGCTCCATACAGAAGTTGGGAAATTGACAGCTTGAAATAGTTTAAGTGCTTCAGAAATATATTGGCCACGAGATGTCTTAAGATATTTAAGATATTTATTTAAGAATGGCTGGAGAACTTCTTTGAGCAATGTTGGCAACATAATCTCCATGGACTTTTCTGCTACCATTAGCCTGAAAAACTACTCCCAAATATTTAAAGGAGGAAACCTGCTCAATGTTGATACCCCAAGAGTAAATCTTGGGTCTTTTGGCAACGGCCACAATTTTAGTTTTCTGATAATTGAGCTTTAATTGCTTTTCCTTACAAAATTGTGATAGTGCATTCAGAGCTCTTCTGAGACCTACAGGTGTTCTAAAGAGGATTGCCCCATCATCAGCATAAAGCGAGACAGAGATATGCCTTCCGGCCAGTTTTGGGAGGGTAGAAGGTCCCATGGTCAAGATAGGGCACTACGGAGTTAATATAGAAATTGAAAAGAAGAGAGGCCAGAATACATCCCTGTTTAACACCTTTATCAGTGGCAACAGAAATAGTGAGTTGATCCCGGGGATTACATCTAATCTTAAATTTGGTTCCTTCTTGAAGCATACACATTAGGTAAAATAAACGATGGTCTATTGTTGAAGCCTAACTTAGTTCGCAATAGCGAATCAAATGCTGCCTTAAAATCTATAAAGGCAGCATAAAGGAAGGAAATATTATAGGGAGAGTATTTTTTCAATAAGATGTTGGAGCACCAAACATTGATCTATAATCGATCTGCCTTCTCTGAAGCCAGCTTGCTCTTTTGCAAGTATGTTTTCTTGTTCCAACCAGTCTTGCAATTTCCATTGTAGGTGCCTAGCATAAAGTTTGCTGATTGTATTAAGAAGACTGATTGGTCTATAGTTGCCAGGATCGCCCTTTCCCCCTTTTTATATATGGGTATTATAATAGCCAGCCCCCAGTTTTCAGGGATTCGACCATATCTATCAATACAGGTAAAAAGTGAAGATAGTAAGGGAGACCACAAGTTGTTTTTGATGACCTCTGCTGGAATTAGGTCTTCTCCTGGAGATTTCCCTTCTTTCAATATGGTGATCATGCTCTTAATCTCTGACTGAGGCACAGGGGTCACTGTGGGAGATCACCTTCCAGCAGACGGATCTGAGTATAGCTCTTGGAAAGTATGCCTCCCAGATCTCTAAGGAGATGTGACAATCAGGAGCAAGCCTATCAAAGATGTGGATGCAAGATGTGAGATGCCAAAAGGTAGAGGAATCATTAGCTATAGCTGCTTTTATTAGCCGTGCCCAATTATTTTGGGTAGCAAACTTTTTCTTATGTGTTAATAGTTGTTTATATTTCTTCTTTTGCAAAAGAAGATGCCCTGCAGCTGATGGAGCTCTACTAGATAGGTAGAATTTTTCTATAGCGGTTAGAGCCTTTTTAGCATCTACACACAGTCCTTGTCAAACCAAGGTTTGGAGTGGAAATGACATCACTTCCAAGATACGGTTCTATTAGATTTAAATTCTTTATATAATTCTGTAGGGATCCAGCCCACAGAGGGTGCGATGAGAAAATAATGGAGTCCTCAGACTGATATCTGGTGCAGAAAGATGGAGTTCTCCTCTACTCCTCTCTGCCGTGCGCACCCCCACGGCAACATAATCTCCATGGACTTTTCTGCTACCATTAGCCTGAAAAACTACTCCCAAATATTTGAAGGAGGAAACCTGCTCAATGTTGTGCCCATTGATACTCCAAGAGTAAATCTTGGGTCTTTTGGCAACGGCCACAATTTTAGTTTTCTGATAATTGAGCTTTAATTGCTTTTCCTTACAAAATTGTGATAGTGCATTCAGAGCTCTTCTGAGACCTACAGGTGTTCTAAAGAGGATTGCCCCATCATCAGCATAAAGCAAAACAGAGATATGCCTTCCGGCCAGTTTTGGAAGGGTAGAAGGTCACATGGTCAACATAGGGCACTACGGAGTTAATATAGAAATTGAAAAGAAGAGAGGCCAGAATACATCCCTGTTTAACACCTTTATCAGTGGCAACAGAAATAGTGAGTTGACCCCGGGGATTACATCTAATCTTAAATTTGGTTCCTTCTTGAAGCATACACATTAGGTAAAATAAATGATGGCCTATTGTTGAAGCCGCCATTTTCTCCCATAACCTAGTTCGCAATAGCGAATCAAATGCTGCCTTAAAATCTATAAAGGCAGCATAAAGGAAGGAAATATTATACAGAAAGTATTTTTTCAATAAGATGTTGGAGCACCAAACATTGATCTATAGTCGATCTGCCTTCTCTGAAGCCAGCTTGCTCTTTTGCAAATATGTTTTCTTGTTCCAACCAGTCTTGCAATTTCCATTGTAGGTGCCTATCATAAAGTTTGCTGATTGTATTAAGAAGACTGATTGGTCTATAGTTGCCAGGATCGTCCTTTTTCCCTTTCTTATATATGGGTATTATAATAGCCAGCCCCCAGTCTTCAGGGATTTGACCACATCTATCAATACAGGTAAAAAGTGAAGCTAGTAAGCGAGACCAAAAGTCCAAGTTGTTTTTGATGATCCCTGCTGGAATTAGGTCTTCTCCTGGAGCCTTCCCTTCTTTCAATAGGGTGATCATGCTCTTAATCTCTGACTGAGGCACAGGGGTCACTGTGGGAGTTTACTTAGGTCTTGGATGTAAGATCCCCTTCCAGCAGACGGATCTGAGTATAGCTCTTGGAAAGTATGCTTCCCAGATCTCTGAGGAGATGTGGCTTAGCACCTGGATACCTGAAGGACCGCCTCCTTCCATATGAACCTACCCGGCAATTAAGATGAAGCCAGGGGGCCCTCTTGAAAGAGCCATCCCTCAAGGAGGTAAGAGGGATGGCTTGCAGACACAGGGCCTTCTTGGCAGCTGCCCCCAAGCTATGGAATGCCCTCCCAAGTGAGATCCGCCTGGCGCCAACACTGATGACATTTCGGCGCCAGGTAAAAACCTTCCTGTTCCAGAAGTTTTTTAATTGATACAATTTAGATTGTGGGTCTTCTGATGGCAATTTTAGTGTGATGATTTTAGTATAAGGTTTTTATTGTTGTTTTAATTATTTATTGTTGTTTGATGTTTTTAACTGTTTTAATTCCTTGATTGGAAGCCGCCCAGAGACCTTTGGGTAGTGGGCGGCATATAAGTTGTATAAATAAATAAATAAATAAATAAATAAATAAATAAATAAATAAATAAATAAATAAATAAACAAATCAGGAGCAGGCCTATCAAAGATGTGGATGCAAGACATGAGATGCCAAAAGGTAGCGGAATCATTAGCTATAGCTGCTTGTATTAGCCGTGCCCAATTATTTTGGGGAGCAACCTTTTTCTTCTGTGTTAATGGTTGTTTATATTTCTTCTTTTGCAAAAGAAGATGCCCTGCAGCTGATGGAGCTCTACTAGATAGGTAGAATTTTTCTATAGCGGTTAGAGCCTTTTTAGCATCTACACAGTCCTTTTCAAACCAAGGTCTGGAGTGGAAATGACGTCGCTTCCAAGATACGGTTCTATTAGATTTAAATTCTTTATATAATTCTTGAATCAGGATGTTATAATTTTCCAAAGATTCCTCCGGTGTCTTTGTTGAGAACAGGTTAAAGTACAGCCCCAATAGATGGTCAGATGCCAACATCTCAGAGATTCTTTGGTTCCGGACAGAGGACCATTTGATACGCTGATAAATTCTTCTTGAAGGAGTTAGGCTGATAGTGAGCGAAAGTGCACACTTCCTGAGTAAAAGCATTTAAGAGAAGCAAAACAGGGAGATGGTCACTCTCGGATTTAGGTAGGGAAGAAGATCCCTGGAAACACATACATAATCTATAGTGCTCATTTTGGAAGCCAGATTTGTAAGTAAATTCAGCGGGGTAGTCACCTATAGAAGTACCATTTAGGATGAAGAGATTAGAAACTTCCTGTGGAGGACACAAAGGAAAAAAAGTGTGTGTATGTGTGTGACTTGGGAGCAGACGCATGTCTGCGAAGGCAGGCCCACACCCCCTCCTACGAGCACACGTCAATTTGTTTGTACAGTCCCCCCCCCCCCGCCATTTTGCGGTTCAATATCGCAGGATCACAGTACCTGCACCTTGGGGCCACGTGGGGGGGGGGGCGATTGCATCACCCCATGCCGCCCCCAGACGCTCCTCTGAGAAGCCTTGGGGCCGGGGGGGTGGGGGGGGGGGGGAGGGGTGGAATCGTATCTCTATTGAAATGTATTGGATCAATGCATTTCAATGGAGAAATTTTCCCCATTGGAAAGCATTGAGCCAATGTTTTCCAATGGGAAAAATTTCTCCATTGAATCTGGAAGTTGAGTCATGGCTACTGGACTTCTTTTTTGAGAGATAGAAACGTTTCGAACAGCAAAACATTTCTATCTCTCAAAAAAGAAGTCCAGTTGCCATGACTCAACTTCCAGATAAACTCACCTGGATGACTGAGAATCTTCACAGACATATTCTCCATTGAAATGCATTGAACCAATGCATTTCAATGGAGACGGCCCCAGACGAGAAGTCTTGGGGTGGCGCGGGGCGAGCGGTGGCGGGAGGTCAGATCCTGCAATGCCGCCGGCACACGCCGCTCCAAGATCTCTCGGATTGGCACGTGCCGGTGGTGGCAGGGGGATCTGATCGCCCCCCACCCTCATTTCAGCCATCGCGGGTGGGGTGGGTCCCTAACCCCCACGATAGGCGGGGGGTTATTGTACAAATTCATCCGTATTCTAACTGCAAACTAATTTAAGAGCATAGCTGCATTCAAGTTTAAAAAGCAATGCAACGGCAGTTCTCATTGTCTTCTTGCTGAGAACGGTCTTGTTCATTTTTTTTCTCCCACCCGTGCTGCCTATTCCTGGAGGGTCTTTCCCTCCTTATTTTACTGGTTCTTGTTTTATTTCATAGAATCATAGAATCATAGAGTTGGAAGAGACCTCAAGGGCCAACCCCCTGCCATGCAGAAATCCCAATCACATTGTCATTGATGTTGGTTTTATCCTTCTCTAAACCGCCCAGAGTTCCATCCGGAAGATGGGCGGCATAAAAATATAATAAATAAATAAATAAATTTCACATGATGCAGAATATCCAATTAGTATCTTCTACAAGATTTTCTTTTGACTACTTTTGGCATTCCAAAGATAGGAATCTACAGCAATGCGAAAAGTGCTTATAATATGCCGAGTTATACTGTGTCCCATCATCCTAATTTCCTTACAACAACAACAACCAAAGCCATAAACAAATGGGCAATTTTACAAAATAGATAACCAACTGGAACAATAGATTGGAACAAAAACCACTTAGAAACATGTGATCGAAAAATACAGAAACTGATGAACATGCATCAAGCACTACATCCGAAAAGGAATGTGGACAGGTTATAATTGCAGTGGACCCTCATATAACGGTTTGTATAACATAAAATCTGTACAACATAAAAAATTCTGGAGGGGGGGAATTTGCTCAACAGAATTGTCTAGGGTGCGAATCCGTACAACATAAAAATGGTCGCGATTAGGGATTACTCTGTTTTCAATGCATTCTTGTGGGAAATTTGTATAAAGGAAAATTTGCTTAACATAATTTCATTTGGAATGAATTAATTCCTTTATACAAGGTACCACTATATTAGGAAAAACCTGCGGCTATGGATCAACGCAACCCTAGCAGGGACCACAGCAGGAAAAATAAAGGCCAAATTATTATATTAGTAGAAGTAACAAAATGCTTTTAAGGTAATGATACTTTGAAAACAAGAGAAACAAAGGCTCTATATAAAGAATAACATTTTTAAAATAAATTTAACAGAAAAATGAAACATGACATGGACAACAGTGGAGAAATATATATGAAAAGCATAATTTAACAAGAGCATGGATAAAATTAGGGGAAATTAAGAAAGAAACCAAAGGATATTTTTTTGCTCAAGAACAAGCACTCCAAATCAACGTGAAAGCCAATTCACGGAATTAGTGCCAACTGCAAATGTTGATTCTGCCAAGAAAAAAAAATGAAACTGTCGGACACTTCATTTTGGTATAGCCCAAGATTGCAAGATTGGTCATTACGTTAAAAAAAAGTTTACCTTGACAGTTTCCAAAAACTCATGGGAACATCAGGTAGAGAAGGCACCTTCCCTGTGGGATTTCCAGAGCCAGACTGATAACAGACAGCTTGAACGTAACACACTAGGCAAAGTAGGGATTAAAAAAAAAAGGTCTGGATCACTGTCATTGCATTACAGAGGATGTGAAGAGTTGAAGCTAAAGAATGTGAAAAACTGACAAACTTCACAGAGACCTCATAATTCAAATATCTTGCTAGGGGATGAAACACACTTCAGTGGCCCCTGTAATCATTGTGACAACCTCAAATGATTTCTCACACTATTAAAAGCAGCCGGAGATCTCAGAACTGACACAATGCATACTGGCCCCTAATATTTAACAGATATTTAGCTTTTGTTCAAACTGTTATATAATATGACTCGGTGTTTGTATCATTTCTTTTGGCTATGACTGCTAGGTAGCAACAACAAGAACAAAAGAAAAACAGCTTGCCTACCTTTGAAATGTTGGAGGAATTTGATTGTTCCCTTTTGGTCTGAAGAAAGTTAGTTGAGATTAGAACACTTGCACCCTTTCAATGGAGGAAAGAAAAAACCCCAATCAATTTGGAGGGTTCTTAGATTAAGGAAACCAAACACTTTTCCTTCTTCTGACAGTGTAAATTTGGAGGAGGGAAGGGAAGCATGCAGAAGCAGGAACACACACACCTGCAGAGAAGACACAGGGAGAACAAGCTGGAACCAGAGAGAGAGAAACGAGGAGTGGAAGATGGAAGGAGACAAAGGGGAAGATGCCAGGAAGGAGCTGAAGAATGAGAGAACCCAGTGGAGGTGTTAGTTTTAGGCCCCCCTTTGCGAGGGGGGGTCCATCCTTGGTTGAGCCAGCGGTGCTCTTGTGGGAGGCCAGCGAGTTTCCTCCGGGGCAAAGAAGGCCTCCCACCCCCTTTCAAGGCCACTTCTTCCCTGGAAGGTCTTTCCCTTCCTGGAGCCAGGAGGAGGCTCAGGGGCAGAGGCCGCCTAGTGGTCTCAGCCATTCCCAGGGGCAGATGTAGTGGGGCTCAGGTGGGATCCAGGGAGGCGGACTGGAGGGGTCCTAGGCCTGATCCACCAGTTCTCAGATCCGCTCCAATGGGATCCAGGGGAAAGTGGGTTTCTGGGGGGAGGGGAGTCAGTGAGGGGGGGGGCTCTCTGGTTTGCCAACAGGAGTAACCTGACCCCTCCTTCCCCCAAAACCCTCCTCTGAGCTCCCGGGAGCCACTGGCCACACGGATGAGGTGGAGGAGCCCCCACTGACCCAACACCATCCTTCCAACCCCACGTCCCATGGGTCCCCCTGGACTCCTTCCCCATCCACCCCAACCACTGTGATACCCCTTCAGGATGGCTCACCTCGGTCCAATGTCTCAGACCATAGAGGTGTGAGGAGGGAGGGGCCCTCTTCTCGCTTCCGGTTCCTGTTGGATGTCCACGAAAGCTGACATTAAAATAAAACAGTCTTTAAGGTGCCACATCTTTTTTGCCTTTTGTTTTGTTTCTTTGATATATTTTTTGCCTGGAATTCTTGCACGGACTAACAACCCTTCCAAAGACAAAGCAAAATCTCTCTACCTCTTTTTCTTAGCTCCCCCCCCCTTGCTTTGGTTGCCCCAATCCAGGGGGTCCCTCCATGAAGCCATTCTTATGTTCCCTGTGCCTCTGCCCAGGCTTCTTCTTCTTCTTCTTCTTCTTCTGGTGGCCAGGATCCGGCTTCTCCGGCCAGAACCCACCATTTGCCATTTACATTCTGAATGGGTACATTCTCAGACCTTTTGTGTCTGCAAAGTCACACTAGGCTATATTAATGGCAAAATAGACCAGAGGAGATTTACGTGCAGTTGGAATAATGTGTTTGGTGATCCAATCTGCTTTTTAAAAAAATTATATTCATTATATTCATTCATAGAAACCTAAGAGTTGGAAGAGACCTCGAGGGCCGCCTCTCCCCCCCCCCCTTCGACCCCCCGCCTTTGACACCTTCCAAGGGGAGAAAGAAAGAAAGAAGATGGAGACCAAGGCTCCCTGGAGGAAGCACCTCCTGCTCCCCCTTCCCTGGCCTTGGATCCAAATGGCCACCGATTCTGACTCCATTTTCTCCCCTCCCTCCTGAGAGCTCCACTGCCTTCTTCTCTTCCTTCCCCCCCCCCCAGTAAATATAAATAACTAAAAATGGGGGGGGGCGTCCCTTCTCTCTCCCTCCCTCCCACCGCACCTTCCAAGGGGAGAAATCGACCCGCCTCCAAAAAAAGAGAGAAGATGGAGAAAGTCTCCCCCAAATACTCCCTGGAGGAGGGACCCCCCCTCCCCTCCCCCCAAACGCCCCCCAACCCTCACCCCCACCCAGCGGGGGGGGGCTCCCACTCCTTCCCCCCCCCGCCCCACAAGCCAAGGCAACGCAACACACATACACACACAGATCTCTCTCTCTCTCTCTCTCTCTCTCTGTATATATATATATATATACTATAAGAGGAAGAGGAGGAGGAGGAGAGACTCTCTAGGAATGAGGCTCCCTCTTTATCACCACTTGCCCCTCTTTCCTCTCAGCCCCTCCCCTCTTCTCCCTCCTCCTCCTCCTCCTCCTCCTCCGCGGGAGGACGCTCTAGGAATGACACCAGCCTCTCTCTCTCTCTCTCTCTGGTCTGTCTTTCTCCTCAGCAACCCCGCCCGCCTTCCCTTCTCCCAGCATTCAGTGCGCGAGGAGGGCGGGTCATACAGAGACGGAGGGCGCTCCAGAGCGTCCCAAAAGGGAGGGCGGAAGTGGGAGAGCCGCGCCGGGCCCCCCATCCGGACTCTATGGTCCTCCCGCCCCCCCTCTCTCTCTCCTCAGGACCGGGGAGGAGGAGGAAGAGGAGGTGAGTGACGGGGGGGGGGCGGCACATTGTAATCAATGAAGGAATGTTCCCGGCTATGCCGGTGGTGGCAGCCCGCCCACCTGCCACCCCCTGTGCGTCCACACACACCTAGCTTCACAAGGTTCCTGGTGATGCCGGTGGAGGCCGCGGCCCACCCACGCGCCACCCACGCACACCCAGCCCCACAAGCTTCCCAGCGGTGGTGTCCGTGTTGGTGGAAGATTTTTTTTAAAAAAAAGCATGGGGCGAAGGAGGGGAAGGGTGGGGCAGGGTAGCCAGCCAGCCACAGGCCACTCAGAATGGCCTGACGGGCCAGATTTGGCCCCTGGGCCGGACTTTGGGCAGGCCTGTGCCTTTGGCCTGACCCACCATGGCTCTTCTTATGTTCTTATGTAATTGCAATGTCAGTGATCCAAACATTTTATTTATTCATCCCAACTTTGTCTTCTGTGTTATGTTCAAGCTGTTTTATCAGTTTGGATCTGGAAATCCCATAACATCTTAACTTTCTGACAGCCTTCCTACCCGATGTTCCCATGAGTTTTTGGAAGCTGTCAAGGTAAGCCTTTTTACGTAATGACCAGTGCACTAATTTTGCCGCTCTGTTATGTCTGTTTTTGTACTCTTATTTGTGCATATCAAAGTACAGTGGTCCCTGACCCTTTCGCGGTTCATATATTGCTGTCCCGCTATATCGCGGGACCACAGTATATGAAAAAAGGCCCCTTGGGGTAAGGGGGGGAAAGGCCTGTTTTCAGGTCTCCTGTACTTACCCCGGGACTGCTGCTGCCCCAAACAGGCCTGTGAGGGCCTTCCCAGGCCTTCTGGAGGCCCCAAAAATCATTTCCAAGGCCTCTAAATGCCTTTCTAGGTATGTCAGAGGCCTCAGAAATGATTTTAGGTGATCCAGAAGTCACTTATGGTTCGCAGGAAGTCCCTTTTGGGGTCTCCAGAAGGCCTTTGCAGGCCTGTTCAGGGCAGTGCCAGGCTGGGGGTAAATACAAGAGCCTCCAGCTAGGACTCCCAGGCCCGACCTGACCTCCACCCGCATATCGTGGATTTTCAATTATTGCAGGTTGGGTTGGGTCCTCTGGACCCGTTCAGGATTGCCAGCATCCTTTTTAAATTGAGGCACACAGAACTGGACACAGTACTCCAGAATTTTATTGAATCCTACCTCCATTGGAATTGAAAATTTCACACTTCTCTGGAACCTTTACTCTCTTTTTACCTGTGGCATCTTTGCGTATATCCACACCTAAGTAATTTTGAATCTCACCCAGATGTTTAAGTTGAAGAGTTGCACCTAGTTCTGTCACAAAACATATTGCTTCCGCTGCTATTTAATATCTTTATTAATGACTTAAAGGAAGGAATCAAGAGTACACTAATCAAATTTACAGATGATACCAATTTGGGAGGGGTTGCTAATTCCCTAGAGCAGGGGGGTCCAAATTTTTTTCAAGGAGGGCCAGATATGGTTAGGTGAAAATGGATGGGGACCGACAATTTGGCTGCATTAGGACATGCAAGGAGGTGGGGAGGATGCTGCAGCAATGGAGCCAGGGGTGGGCGGGCTGGACAGGTGGCTCGGGGGAGAGACGGAGGCAGGGAAGGCAGGCAAACGATAAAACTGCAAGCTGATGTCTCCATCTGTTATGGGGATGGTCTAGCTGGCAGGGCTGCATGTCAGGCTGAGCCAGCAGGGAGAACAGGCTGTGGGCCACTTGAAATTTGAAAATGGGCCACATTTGGCCCCCAGGCCTGACTTTGGACATGCCTGCCCTAGAGGATAGGATGGAAATCCAAAAGGACCTTGACAGATTAGAGTCGTGAGCCAAAGCTAATGGAATGGGTGCTACATCTAGGTAAAAAAAAATGAATTGCACAGATATAGGATGGGGAATACTTGGCTGGAGAATAGTACCTGTGAAAGGGATCTGGGAGTCTTGGTGGACCACAAGTTGAACATGAATCAGGAGTGTGATGTAGCAGCCAAGAAAGCCAATGCAATTCTTGGTTGCATCAACAGAAGTGTCATGTCTTGATCAAGGGAAGTGATAGTACCACTCTAGTCTACTCTGGTCACACCCCACCTGGAGTCCTGTGTCCAGTTCTGTGCGCCTCAGTTTAAAAAGGATGTTGACAATCTTGAACGGATCCAGAGGAGGGTCACCAAGATGATTGAGGGTCTGGAAGAAATGTCTTACGAGGAGCGGCTTAGGGAGCTGTGAATGTTTAGCCTTACAAAAAGAAGGCGGGGGGTGGGGAGATATGATAGCCTGGTTTAAATATTGGAAAGGATGTCATATTGAAGAGGGAACAGGTTTGTTTTCCATGGCTCCAGAGACTATGGTTTCAAACTACAGGAAAAGAGATTCCATTTGAACATTAGGAGGAATTTCATGATAATTAGAGCTGTTCGGCAATGTAATATGTTGCCACGGACGGTGATGGAGTCTCCTCCTTTGGAGGTTTTTAAGCAGAGGCTGGATGGCCTCTGATTTTTATGCTTGTCTGCTGTTGTTTGTTTTCTTTTTTGGGTACACCGCCTCGAGTTCCATCTCGAAGATGGGGCGGTATATAAATATAATAATAAATAATAAATAATAATAAATATAATAATAAATAATAAATAATAATAAATATAATAATAAATAATAAATAATTCCAGGTGTGAAAACATGTTACTCTGCATCATAAACCTTGTGTGGCATTTGTTGATCAATCATGTTAGTATTTGGGTGTTGCCTTTTCTAAATTTATATTGTTCTTTTTTTTTAAAATACATGAGCTGTTGGGTTTGCTCCATGTTCCTTCCTGAAGTCCACGTTTTGTGTTTGAATTGTTCCAGTAGCTTTGGAGCAGCCTGTCCCGGTTTCTCAACAGGGTCTGCTGAGCCGTGCAGCCCATTTACCACCAGAGGTCCAGGGGCTGTAGCATCTGCCATTGTCTTTGTTGATCCGGTCAAGAACCAACCCGGTATGGATTTCTGTTTATTTCCCCTCCTCTTAAATGGTGGTTGATGGACCCAGTTGGCTTGGCTTCTCAGCTGAGATCTGCCTGGCTTGGGAGATCTTTGAGGTAGCAACAACTGGCCCTCAGCCTTCAAGAAACACGTGAGCCCTTGCATGTCAGCAATGGTTGTGTCCAAGCTCAGGTCTAGAGTGCTTAGACTTGACAGCTTATTCTTCGTGGTCTTCTGTGATTGCACACAATGCACACACAGCAGACCTCGGAATCTTCTAGAAAGCTGTAATGATTGGAGAAACTCCCACCCTATATAGGCAGGCTCCGCCCTCCTCCACCTCAGTTCCTTCTTTTCCGCCGCACTAGCAGCACCTCGTGTCTTCTCCGTGAGTCATTCTGGGAAAAAAACTCCTTATAGACTTTACTTCTTTATTATCTTCAGTATTTTTCTGTTTGGAAGGAACTTCCCACCCTCGTTCTTCTTTCCCCCCTTGGGGGAAGGAGACTTTTTCCCACCCAATTTTTATGGCCTTTAAGAGCTGCCTTTCTTGACAAAACAAAATCGCCATCTCCGACGGACACTCCCTCTGTTTATTTTTTTGGGGAGAAGGCCATTCGCACACCACGTGTGCCCATTGCCGGAATTTTACAAGAGCCACCCTTCGTTCCTACCTCCAAAGGTTGCGCTACCACCTTTGGGAACAATCACTAACTCCGAGCATGACTTCTTCTTCGGCAGCCACTGATCTCCCTGCAATGCCCGTGGTGCCCAACCAACCCTCCTTTCCACCGGAGAACAATCGGCACCCAGGAAGAAATCTCGCCCTTCAACCAAGGGCAAGCCTTCAAAGGCGGATAAACGGGCGCACAAGTCAGCTGTACGAGCCAGCCCTCTACCGCAGCAGCAGGAATCCACCCCAAGGCCTCTAGAGACAGCTGAGGTCAAGCAGGGTTGAGCGGTACGCACCATTGCCTCCCCCGGAAGCCCTCCTAGCTCGCTTGTTTCAGCTGATAATTCCTCTGAACTGCCGCCGGTAACACAGGGTGTTCTCGCTACCCCGGGTTATGGCCAGAGCGCCTCCATGAGCTTATCATTTCCAGCCTTTCAAGTTCAGCGCGCGACCCCGCCAACAGTGCAACTGCGGCGACGCTGTTCATCTAGCCCATCAATCTCACCACTCCGAGGCAATCGCAGGAGGCGACGTGCGCCCTCGAGACACTCTGACAGGCCAGTCGCACCACCGCCACGCTCGGCAACCAACCTCGTCTCCGTGACGCCGCTCACGCTCCTGCTCTGCTGCTAGGAGATGCCGACGCCACCCTTCCGTCTCCTCAGAGAGGTCGTCCACGCGTTTGCCACTATGACGCCCGCTCTCCACTACACCATTCATGTCGCAGCTGCTACCACTCTACCTCATTCTCCGTGGACTCCAAACTCCACCGCCACAAAAGGCGACACAGGCATTACGATGAGTCTCTTCCTTCCTACTCGGACGACCCTCACCATGGTAGACCTTACCGTTATGATCACCCGCAGTTCGTCTGTCTAGCCCCAGATTATATGGGCTTTCCACCTCACCCTCAGCACAGACGATGTCGTCGGTCTCCTTCTACCACCTCTTACCGCGGCTCTGCCAGGCGCGCCTCCGCATCCCGACGTCGCCCCAGGCTGGCAAGTGATGCAGCCCCCCCAACAGATAGATGCCAAGTCTCTCCTGTTGTGGACAACCCTGTGCCTTCATCTACGCAGAGAGCTCCCTCTGCTGGTGCTACCCAGTCTCTGCCTCCTACCCGATCGCATCGACCTGCACAGCAGTCCACCTCAACAACCACAGGGGATTTACCCCCACAGAGATGCTCCACTCCATCAGAGCACGGTTCAGCCTCTGCCTCACAGGACGTGGACCCATCCTATTCCCCTTCCAGAGACACTTTTGATTCTTACTCCTACGATTCCCAGTCTACTCGTTCTGGGGGTTCCCATGTACACTCTCCAACACCAAATTCTGATGTGTGTGACGACCATGGCCCATCTCCCTCGGAGGACTATAAATCTTACTCCCAGATGATCACCAAGATCGCTAAGGCTCTTAATCTATCATATTTAGACGACTGGCTGGTTGTCTCACCATCCTACAGCCAAGCGCTCCGGGATACTCAGTTCACCCTCTCCCTGTTGGCAAAACTGGGTCTCCAAATCAAGCCACAAAAGTCGTCTCTCACCCCGTCTCAAACCATGCCGTACATTGGAGCCGTTCTAGATTCGGTCGCAGGCCAAGCCTTTCTTTCGGCGGAAAGAATCGAAAAGATTGTGGCCGCCATAATTCACGCACAAACCCACATGAGAGTTACTGCAAGATTTGTTCAACAGCTTCTAGGCCTCATGTCCTCTACAACTTCCACTGTTCTGCATGCCCATCTCCATATGAGGCCTCTACAATCATGGTTCCTGTCTGTCTTCGACCCCTTCGCAGACGACCCAGGAACTATTTATCATGGTGGGCGACCCCTGCAAATTTATCAGGAGGCATCGCTTTTACTCTGCTAACCCCCGAGGAAGAGGTCACCACCGATGCCAGTCCAATTGGATGGGGCGCTCACTGCAAAAACCTGACGGTCCACGGCCTCTGGTCTCCCACACAGACCATGCTGCACATCAACCAGCTAGAGCTCTTGGCCGTCATCCTCACCTTCAGAGCTTTTCTACCACCCTCCATTCCCTACCTCTCCTAGAACTCACTATTCACCTTTGGAATTGGTGCATTCTGCATGACATCACACCTCTCGCAATCCATCTTTCTACCGAGACAACGAACTGGCAGCCATCGCACGTATGACTCACACAAATGGTCCCTACATCCCGACATCTTTCATCAGATCACCAACAGATGGGGGACGCCACAGATTAGACCTCTTCGCCTCCAGGCAGAACGCCAAGTGTCACCGCTTTTGCTCCAGGGCGAGCAGGGACCCCCGGTCTCTGGGCTATGCATTTATGCTCCCTTGGACAATGGACCTTCTTTACTTATTTCCTCCGATTTTCCCCTCTTGCAATGAGTGATCATCAAACTCAGACAAGACCAAGTGAATGCTGTATTAATAGCACCTTGGTGGCCTCGACAAATATGGTTTCCTGCACTGAGGGAAATAGCGCCAACACTTCCGCCTGCCAATGCGCCAAGACCTCCTCTGTCAGAACAACAGCAGCATTCTCCACCCACAACTGGAGACTTTGCATCTCATGGCGTGGAGAATTTTCCATCAGTCGTTGAGATAATCCTCGCATCCAGAAAGCCCTCCACTAGGACTCTGTACACTTATAAATTCAATATTTTTACATTATTCACAACTTCCCAGGGCTTACCGTCCATACCTACCTCCATTGATGTACTGCTGGCTTTCCTTCGCCACCTTGCTGCCTCTGGCCACTCTCTCTCCACGCTGAGGGTCTACATAGCCACCATCATTGCACACCAGCCTCCGGCATCCTCATCTTCATTTCTCTTTCGGCACTCTAAAGTAAAACAATTCCTTAAAGGCTTACAAAACATTTACTCCTCGTCATGCCACACCGACACCCCAATGGTCCCTTTCTCTGGTCTAGTGACAGTTGATGAAACCGCCATTCGAACCCTTGGCAAAGGCTTCTGACCAATTATTGACATATAAGACAGTATTTCTGGTTGCCATCACGTCGGCAAAGCGGGCTGGGGAACTCGCAGCATTACGTAGGGGACACTCCATTCCTACAGTTTCACCCTAACAAGGTGACTTTGTTTATCGACATTTCATTCTTACCCAAAGTCATCTCTGACTTCCTGTTTTCCAGCCCATTCATTTACCTACCTTTTCCCCCAACCCTTCCACGGATTTGGAATGCTCCCTACACTCCCTGGACGTCAAGCACGCCCTCTCTTATACCTTCATTGAACTTCTTCTTTTACAGACTCCAATAGGCTCTCCGACTGTTACTATGGCCAAAAACGAGGACAACCTATGTCGGCACAGAGCATATCCAAAACTATAGTATATCTCATTTCTCTGGCCTACCAGATAGCCAGCAGTCCGCTACCCACTGGACTCCGAGCGCACTCAACCAGAGCCCTGTCCACCTCTACAGCCTTCTTGAAGGGTATTTCCATACTGGACATTTGTAAGGCTGGCGACATGGTCCACTCCATTGACCTTCGCGTCACATTACTGTTTGGGACACCAGGGCTTGTGCCGAGACAGCCTTGGGCGCTCTGTGCTGACTGCAGTCCTGCCGTGACTACCCACTCCGGTAAGTGCAGCTTGTTAATCACCCATTGTGTGCAATCACAGAAGACCACAAAGAAGAAAAGGAAGTTACTTACCTGTAACTCCAGTTCTTCGAGTGGTCATTCTGTGATTCCACACAAACCCGCCCTCCTTCTCCTCTTCCATCACGCCAGACTGTCTCTGTTACTTCCTATGCTTCTGACAGCGGCGAAAAAAAGATTTATGGAACTGAGGTGGATTAGGGCGGAGCCTGCCTATATAGGGTGGGAGGTTCTCCAATCATTACAGCTTTCTAGAAGATTCTGAGGTCTGCTGTGTGCACACACATTAACCCATTGTGTGGAATCACAGAATGACCACTCGAAGAACGGAGTTACAGGTAAGTAACTTCCTTTTTTTCCTCTTCCTCAGTTCTGAGACATTGGTGTATTTCTGTATTTTACTGTACTTAACATTGTCTATAGTCTTCTCTAGCTTCCTATTGTTCCCATTAGACAACCCTGCATTTGTCTTTAGATAATAGCACTAAATTCGATCCACAGAGATCATTTTCTTCTCATTCTACTGGCCTTGGTGCCACTTTCCATGACATTTGAAGAGAATGCAAATGCCTTGGCTAGATGCCCAATTCGTATGTTCACTCTTACTCCCTCTTCTTTCTCCATCAGGTAAATACAAGAATATCAGAATTAGAAAAACCTGTGAGAAGCAGGGAATGGAAATATAGACACTCAAAGAAAGTAAGCCAACCACAGACACAGGAAATTCCACCTCTGGTTATTATATTTATGAAACCCAGATAGTCAGGGTGGAAATCAGTCGAGAGCAAGCAAGGAAATAGCATTCCATTAGCCTTAAATGTGTTGCAAAAGTGCTTATGAAACAAAAGTAGAGTCCATCTGCATGGTAAAAAAACAAAATGAATGAATGAAACCCGGACAAGGAGTAAGCAAAAGCAAAGCAAAGTGTTCTGCTTATATACTGCCCCAGGCCACTTCAAGTAGTTTCTGGGCAGTATGAATGAGGACTAATGATATTGACTGTGAAAACCTTCTGAGACTGGAGAAATTGCATAAATCAATACAGAGTATAAAGAGCTTCACCCAAAAGAACAAACCTTCGTTCACCTCTGAAAAGCCACGCGAGGGAAATAATGGAAAAGCATACAAAATAGAAAGAGTTGTCAGACAAGCCACCTTGGCTTTTGTTTAAAAATGGGAAGAGTGCAGAAAAGTTATGAGTGCAAAGAATGTTCAAAGCACTTCCGTAATTGCCATGCATTTAGTGTTCATAAAAGGACTCACACAGAGAAGAAACCATTTAAATGCATAGAATGTGGAAAGACCTTCAGTCACAGCAGTCATCTTGGTTCCATCAAAGAACACATACAGGGGAAACCCAGAAGCTGGAATGTGGAAAGGCTTCAGCCCTAGCAGTTCCCTTAGTTTTTTTCAAAGAACACATCGGGGAGAAAAATATAAGCAGGAATGTGGTTAAAAACTTCAGTCAGGCAGTAATCTTAATTTCCATCAAAAAAACACATACAGGGGAAAAAAACCCTTTAAATGCATGGAATGTGGAAAGAGTTCAGTCAGGCGGTGGCCTTAGTCTGCATCAAAAAAAACATTACAGGGGAGAAACCATATGATTGCATGGAATGTGGAAAAAGCTTAGTCAGAGCGGTGGGCCCTTTTTTTGATAAAAAAACACTATGGGGAAAAACCATATGATTGCATGGAATGTGGAAAGAGCTTCAGTCACGGAGTGACCCCTTCTTTTTCCCTCAAAGAAACATACAGGGGGGAATCCTTAAAAAGCTCGGAATGTGGAAAGACATTTGTTACAGCGTCGGGGGAGTTTCCCCTCAAAGAACAATACAGGGGAGAAACCATATGAATGTAAGGAATGCGGAAAGAGATTCAGTCACAGCGGTAGCCTCCGTGAACATCAAAGAACACATACAGGTGAGAAGTGTTTAAATGCAGGGAATGTGGAAAAAGCTTCAGTCATAGATTTTCTTGTTCCCATCAAAAACACATACAGGGGAAAACCTATGATTGCAAGGAATAGGAAAGAGTTTCCCCGTGAGAGCAGTAACCTAGTTCATCAAGGAACACTACGGGGTTAAAACCATTTAAATGCTTTGAATGGGGAAAAGAGCTTCAAACAACCCGTTTCTTATTTTCCATCAAAGAATACATACAGGGGAGAAACATATGAATGAGGGAATGTGGAAAAGAGATTCAGTCAGACCAGTCACCTTAGTTCCCATCATAGAACCCATCGGGGGAGAAACCTTGAATGCATGGAATGGGGGAAAGAGCTTCAGTCACAGATTTTCCCCTTAGTTTCATGAAAGAACCCTACAGGGGGGAAACCATATGAATGCTGGAATGTGGAAAGAGCTTCACTAAAAGCAGTCCCCTTATTTCCCCATGAACGAAACATACTGGAGAGAAACCTTTTAAAATGCCCAATGTGAAAGGGGCTTCAGTCAAAGCAGAAACCCTTAGTTCTCATAGAAAACCCATACAGGGGGAAACCTATGGATGCATGGAATGTGGAAAGAGTTCGTCATCGCAGTCCCCTGTTTCCCCCATCAAAGAAACATCAGGGGGAAAAACCGTTTAAATGCATGGAATGTGGAAAGAGCTTCAGTCAGGCGAAACCCTCAGGAAACATCAAAGAACACACAGGGTGGAACCATATAAAAGGAGGGAAGCAGGAATAGCTTAGAAATGCTGTTCTTTAACCCCATCAAAGAAAACATATGGTGAGAAGCTTTTTAAAATTCAGGGAATGTGGAAAGGCTTCAGTGTAGCAGTTCTCTTAATTTCCACGGAGAAAACTCCCCCTGGGGGAAATCAAAACCTGTTAGAACAGAGGGTTTTTTTTTTTTAATTTTTTAAAAATTTCCACTTCGATAAAACGCGGGGGTTTGCCCTGAAAGAGCCTTTCCATCAGTAAAAATGGAGGAGGCAAACATTGTATGCAAAATTTAAATACGGGGCTAATGAAGCCTCATGAACTATAAGAGTAACTTTTTAAATTCTTGTTTTAGACAAGGTAGATGATTTTGTCTGTGTAAACATACCATGCAAACTCCAAACAGAACTTGAGATAAAAATATTTGGGGTGATAGTTTATTAGTTGATGGGGTTCCTGCATGCAGGGGGTTACTGGGGGCCCTTGAGGTCTTTTCCCAATCTATGTTTATTTCATTGGTTGTAGGCACCTGGTTATGTGGGATTTTTTTCAGAAATTTTTTGGTCTGTGTTTTGTTTTGGGTTATCCTATAAACACCTTCCCGAACACAGAACACAAACCCCATGATTGAGGAATAGATGGTGGGTTGAGTTGGAAAACTGAGTCTGCACAGTAGCCGCTTAGAGTACTAGTAGATAAGGGGGGGTATAAATTCAACAAATAAGTATTGTGTGTTCTATATTTGCTTGATTTTCAGGTGCTGATTTTTTAAAACTGGGATAATTTTTCTGAGGAATGTGATTTGTAGTCTTTGGTTTGGGGGTCTCTTGTTGTTGGGGGGAAAAACAGATGTGATTCCCAGTTGTCCCCTTGGTTTATGAGTGTTTTCCCCTTCAGGAAACATGCTCGTAAACCAAGATAGTTGTAAAAAAAAACCAATTTCCCCATAGTAAGTAATGGATAATCAGCCTCGGGGTTTTACCCAGAAAAAACCCCTATAACTTTATTTTCCCAGAAACAATTTTTCCCTTGGGGGGGGGAATTTTTTTTTTGACTTATAGCTTGGCACGAGACTTGGCTGAAAGGGTGGTGGCTGGGGGGTTGTGGGTTTGATTGTACCCCAGTTGATCTGCAGCCTTTGTACTTGGGCATCACAAAAAAGGGCAGGGCTGCAGAGTAAACGGGGAAAAAATGAGACCCCAACCCGGGCCACTCCCTCCCCCCCTAGCTTTCTTGACGGGTGTCGCACCCAGGATCTGTGCTCTCCCCCAGTATGGAGAAGGTAAAGCTGGCAAAGGGGTTTGGATTCTGGGTGCTATATTTCAGGAAAGCCGGGGTTGAAGACCAGGTTTTAAATTTTTTTGCACGCAACAGCCCCCTCCTAGGAAGGGGACCCAAAACAGAAGGGGGGGTGGAGGAGGGGGGAGGGCAAGGTGATGGAGTCAAAATCAGCTCCCGGTTTGGGGCCCTGTGGGGGAGCAACCCTTTTGCCCCAAGGGCATTAAAACCCCAAAAGGAAACCACTGTAGTTCGAGGGAGGTGGTGGTTGGGGCAGGTTGGAGGGCTTTTTCCCTGTTCTGCGAAAGGGAAAGGGGGGGTGGAGTTTTAGTTTAAAAAAGCTGCCCCCAAAAGCAGCCCCCCCGCCCTTTTTCTTGCAGAAAAAGCAGAAAGGAAGGAGGCTGTGAGAGGAAGCACACGGCCAGAGGGCACAGAGCTTATTTCCCCGTTTTTGCAGTAAGAAAAGGGGGAGGTTTTATCTTTAAATAGCTGCTCCCAACAGCCCCCCCGCCCTTTTCTTGCAGAGAAGCAGGGAGGAAGGGGGTGTGGAGGAAGCACCCGGCCAGGGGACAGAAAATTATTTCCCCGTTCTCGCGTAAGTAAGGGGCGGAGTTTTATCTTTAAATAGTTGCCCCAGCTAAAAAAAAAATCCCCAATCATTTCTTCGGGGGATATTTGATTCCCCAACCCAAGCTACCCCCTGAGGAAAATTCTACACAAAATTAGAATTAGCGGGGGGAAACTTTCTGCGTGTTTTGCAGTTGGAGTAGAGGTGCTTTAGGGCCCATACACTGTTAGATTTTGAATAAACAACAAAAAAAGTAAATTTTTCTTACTAGAAAAAAAAATTAGTTTACTTTTTTTGGGGCCTTACTTTTTGAGACCTTGAATACATTTTATTGCACTCTTTTTAAAAATGGAGTTGGAGGGAGCAGCGTATTTCCCCCGCAAATATTGTCCCCTGTTTTGTCGAGGCTCGCATATCGAACCAGCAATTTTAAAATTAAAAGGAGCTTGAGGGGTTTTTTTGGGACAGAGCAAAAACAGACTATCCGGGTCAAAAAAGAGACAGGGCACATTCTGAGGTTTGAAGTCATTTCCCCCAATCAGGGGGGTTTAGTTGGGTGAGGAATGGGGGCTAAAGGAGTAAAAGGGCCCAAAGAGGTCTCATATTGCACAATAAATTTTGGGCTCTTTCCCTAAATCACAAATTGATGAAAATACAAGATCAAGTCCCTGTGTGAAAAGGCTGCAGGAGAGAAGCTCCTTGTACTAGGGGATTTTAAATTAGAAATACGAGGGGGGGATTTTTAGGAGCATGATAACCCCCTGGTCACTTGCCTGCCGGTGCAAAGGTTGCAGACTTTTCCCCCAAATATAGATAGGGTGTTAGAGAGAAATGGGAAAGGGAACCCGTGGTCATGGTACATGTTTGGGACCAAAGATGGTTTGGGGGGCCCAAATGGTCAGTTTTTGGAAGCCCAAAATTCAGGTTTTTAGGTAGAGATTGAAGTCGGGCCCTTTCCCGGGAGCATTTTTAGGGAAATTTTTTTCCTTTTTTCCCCGGGGCAGGGGCCCGCCAGGGAGGCAGAACTCAGAAACCTCAATGCCCTGGAGGGGGCGATGGGGGTCGAGAGGAGGGCTTTAGATTTTTAAAGGGAAATGGAGAACATTTTGGGCAAGCCCAAAACCGTTAGGAGGGGATGGGTTGCCCCTTGAATCATGATGGGGCCAAAATTGCTGGCACTCAACCTTTAAAAAAAGGGTGCAGGCAGCTTTTTAAAATGTAATGGGGGAAAAAAAGCAGGGCGGGGTGGCATCCCCGGGTTGGAAAAACCTCATCCTCGGGGAATGAGGTTGGAGAGGGTAGAGAAAACACTTTTAAAAATGACCCTAGCAGGTATTTGGACTGGGAGAATAATTTGGGAAAGTGATAGTTTGTCTACTGAAAATTTAAAAACGGGGGGGGAAAAGAACAAGGCAGCAGCTGTTGTTGTGGGACCCACTGTGAGGGGCTTCTGTTAGCTGTGGGGGGGCTAAAACGATAAAAGGATGTAATCAAATAAGTAGGGATGGAGATGTAATCACAAGAATATCCCTCAATAAGTAATATGTATATGCAAGACAGGGGGTATATTGTAAGCTCACAGGCTGTACAGTAAAGACGGTTTTGGGGTTTTCCCGTTTCTGTTGAAGGGGGGGCAGAGCCTTGTAACGGAAGCAGCTTATGCGAAAATGAGCTGAGGGGACTGGAAAAAAAAAAGGAAGTTGCAAGGACTTTTGAATCTTGAGATGTCTAGGTGGGGCAGAAAAGTGGTGGGCAGTTTTGTGGGTGGTCTTGAGGTGTGGCCGGTAAAATGAAGGAGTGGACAGTTACTGAGATTGTATAAAAAAACCCTGGATTTTGGTCAAATGGGGGTCTTCTCTCAATTGTGAGGGGGACCCCTTTTGCGTTTTTCTGCAAGGGTTTCCTGTTTCTGTACTTTGCTTCTGCAAAATTTTAAAAAAATCAGCGCTGAGAAATTCTCCTCTCTGTCTGATTTAGTCTAAATTTTTTGGGGGAAATCTCAAACTTGCCCCATCTCACATCTTTGATCAGTCTATTTTTGGAGCGGGTAAACCCAAAGTTTACAGGGGGGCATTGAGCCTACGGGGGCTGGCTATCGGTTCCTGCCGCTCGCCATTTTTGGGTGTGGCAGTTGCTCCGACCTTCCATTTCTAAACCCCGGGCCTTATTTTTCTTTTTTCCCCTTTTTTTTTTTCTTTTTTTTTTTCTTTTGAGTTTTCCCCTTGAGGCTTTGTTTCCCCTTTTTAATTTTTTTCAATTTTTTGATTTTTTCTTCATCGTTTGAGTGGCTGATTTTGGGTAAGTCTGG
Organism: Phrynocephalus vlangalii; assembly: GCA_037367305.1. Classification (NCBI taxonomy): domain Eukaryota; kingdom Metazoa; phylum Chordata; class Lepidosauria; order Squamata; family Agamidae; genus Phrynocephalus; species Phrynocephalus vlangalii. The sequence continues at coordinate 11,903 of JAWVWN010002667.1, read as the reverse complement.
AAACCCTTTCTTTTCCTATCGCTTGAAGTCGGGGGCTGGCCCAAAAATTCTGCGGGAGTTGGGAGATAGTGGGGAATGGCCACAGGAAAGGTGGAACTGGGCAAATCAGAGGGGAAGGATTTGCCCCGTGGGGTCTGATAAACCCTCAAGGATGGGGAAAGACACGCTAGGAAGCGGGGCGTTCACTGTTTTGTGTGGTTCTTGGGCCCTTTAGGTGATGTTTTGAATATTTGCCTTCTTACATTTCTGCTTTGCCATTTTTTCCCAAATATTGGCCCTCCTACATGGGATTTATTGACCCCCTTTTCGGGCCCAAATTTTTAATTTTTTTCTACGCTCCCCGCTATTGTCTGTTTCTACATTCTTTTTTTTAAGTTTTTTTCCCCTTCCCCCCGCTTTGAACCATCCCTATTTTGCCTTTGTGGGTTCTGGAAAATTTTTTCTCCTCTAAGATCTCATAACCTTTCCCCTTTTGCAGATTCCACTAAACTTCCCATTGTAACCTCCAAGTTTTTTCCTCCAGTTTATATTTCTCCCCTTAGGGGACACTGAGTTTTTGGAAATTAAAATTTTTTCCCTTTAAAGAGCTCCTTTCCTCTTCTCTCTCTCTCTCTCTTTCTTCTTTTTCTCTCTTTTCATTTCTTTCCTTTTGTTTTTTTAATTTATTTATTTTTTTTTATTTATTTTTTTAAAACTTATATGCCGCCCACTACCCAAGGTTCCCCCCCCGGGGCGGTTTACAATCCAAGGAATAAAAAAATTTTAAAAATATTTAAGAGAAAAAATATCACTAAATCATCAAAAAAAACCCTTCCCATTTAAAAAACTTTTATTCAAAAATTTTTTTTTTCCATCAGCGGACCAAAAATCTTTTATTATTTTCAATTAAAAACCTTCGGGAACAGGAAGGTTTTTCCCTGGCCCCGGAATAAAAACCATTTGTTGGCGCCAGGCGGATCTCGATTGGGGGGGGCTTTCCAAAAGTTTGGGGGAGCAGCTGCCGAGAAGGCCCTGTGTCTCCCAGGCCATCCCTCTAAACTCCTTGAGGGATGGCTCTTTAAAAAGGGCCCCCCCGGGGTAGATCTTAATTGCCGGGTAGGTTCGTAGGGAAAAGGGGGCGACCCTTCAGGTACTAGGTCCAAAAGTCTTTTTTGGGCTTTGTATGTCAAAACAACCCACTTTGAATTCAGCTGGGCCCCGCAACTGGAAAAACCCAAAGAAGGTTAGCAGAATCGGCGTGATGTGACCCCCGGGCCCCACACTTCCCAGCCGTGCTGCACGATTCTGAAACCAGGGGTTTCCCAAACGCCGGACCGTCTTCAAAGGCAGCCCCAGTTAAAAGGGATTGCAGTAATCAATCGGGTTTTACCCCGTGCATGTGTAACTGTCATGAGGCTGGGGTTTGTCTAGGAAGGGGCGAAGCTGGGATATTTTCCGCAGTGAAGGAAGGCACCCCGGCCACCGAATTTTCCCCCTGGGCTTCCAGAGTTAGACGGGGTCCAGCAAACCCCCCCCAAGCTGCGGACCCTGTCCCTTAGGGGGAGTGCAAACCCCATCCAAAAACAGGAAGATGGCCCTCTAACCTGTCCGGCAAAGCAACCATTAACAGTACCTTTTCCCTCTTGTCTGGGGTTTAGTTTAATTTATTAACCTATCCAGTCCATTATCTGGCCCCCCCACAAGTTAGTACAGAAAAAACGCCTCACCTGGGTTGGTGGAAAAGAGGGTAGAGTGGGGTTTTTTGTCGTTAATTGGAGTGTGTTATGTGTTCTTTTTTGTCTGTCTAGTTTGTTGGGTGTTGCGTGGTGTGAAATTTGTCCCTTTCCGTGTGTTTGTGCGTGATTTTTTTTCCCCCTGTTTTGTAAATTTTCTTTTGAGTGCTCCAGTCACAAGAGACAAACTAGAGACATAAAGCTTTATGGTGAGTGTGTGGTAAGTCTCTTTGCTGACAATTAGGGGGAAAGGAGTTTAAAAAAAAAGCCCCTTTTTTGACAAAAATTTTGGGCTGTGGTCTGTGATCTCTTTTTCACAGGAAAAACGGCCGGCTCACCACCATAAAAATTTTTTTGGGGGGGGAGTGAGTTCTGTAGCCCATTTGTCATTGGGGGGTTTGGTGGTGTCAAGAGAATTTTCCTCCTTTCCCCTGAAAGGGTAGGGGCATTGACTGTTAGAATGATGCCTTTAAAAAACCTGAATGAGTTAAAAAAAATCTTTTAAAATTTTTTTTTTATATGAAAGAAATGAGTGATGTGGCATTTGGGGTGAGGGGGTGATGTTCGGGGGGCCTCTAGCCCCTTTTTGGGGTCCCGCCTGGGGGCTCCTTGGGGTTTTAAAGGGTTTTAAAATCATTAAAACACATCACATTCCCTGGTGAGTCCCCCTTTTTTATTTTGTATGTAAATAAGGTTGTTTCCTTTTGTAAGGGCCACGTTTTTTAGGACATTATTTTCTTGTTGGATGCGATGGGGTTGTTACTACCTTTGTTTGAGATTGGTTTGCTCCAAAAGGGGGCAGTCCTCTTGCTACACAAGTGGTATCCTCTGTTCAGTGTGCCCCTTTTTCACAAGTTGCTCAATACAAAGACCACTCAAGCTGCCCCTCCTCAACCCCTTTGGGGCCCTTTGTCCACCTCCAGATGAAATTTTTTACATGTGCCCAAAAGTGCCATCACTGTAGCCAAGAAACTCCTTTTGGAATATTGGTTTAGGTTCGGGATCCCCTTAAAATTTTAAATGTGAGAGATACAATTTCTATCTAAAGAACAAAATTTGTAAAATCTGTAAGGAGACTGGTTTTAAAAAGGCCTGTGCTCTAAATATCGCCCCTTTTGTCCATTTTTTCCACCCCATAAGAAAACATGGTCTTTCTGCCCACGAGAATTTGGATGACCCATGATTGCATGCACTTATTTCTTGTGTTTTGAGAAATTTCCCTTTCAGGTCAAAACGGCTGATAAACCTTGTCGTTCCCTGGGCGACCGGTTTAAAAAGGGGTATATCAAAAAATTCCAGCGAAAGAATTGCTTGGAACCTCGCTAGAAACGTCCATTCCAAAGTTTGGGGTGACTACTAATATGGGGCCCTTTAGGTGTCTGGCTGACCAGTTATACACATTTCAGCTGACGAATCAACCACAGCGAGGGTTTCCCTGTGACGGGCCTTTTTCCTCAGAACCCGGTGCTTGGACACTCCAGGTGTTTAAAAGACTCCAAAAAACCGACTCAGTGAGAGTCTGTTCAATCTGTTCCTGGGGGGGCCCCGGAAACCACCAACGTTTACAATCTGCACCCTCAAAAAAAGGAGAAGTGGTCAAGCGCCCTTTTTTGTTTTCTTCGGGGGTTTCCCCGCCTGTGAAAATAGGGGTGTCCAGTGTTCTTTAAAAAAAGTGGTGCCTGTTCCACTCCAATCCACATCACGGGGAGGGAAAATTTTTGGGGGCTTGGAAAAATTTTGGGTTTTTTTTGTTTGGGTTCACCTCATCAAGGTGAACTGAAAGATCCCCCTTAAAACCCCAAATGGTGCCCTCGGGGAGCCCCACAGAATCCCCGATATTTTGGTCCCTGTCTTGTTTTTCATTGCTGGGGTTCCTGATGAATCCCTTTGTTTGTTTTCAGTCGACATTTCAAGCCGTTTCCTAGCTAGATATCAGCAGAACTTTGTTTCACCTACAGCAAAAATTGCCTTTCCTCAGTTTTCCTTTGGTCCCCCGGGGGTCATTAAAAATTGTTTGCAGGTTGTTCATGACATTGACAATCCATTTGAAAAAAGTGATTTGTACAATTTTTTTGAATTCTCCCGTTTAATTTATAATTTTTTGGGGCCTTTCAAAATGTTGGCTTTGTGTGTCTCTGGTTGGGATCGGTTCAGCATCCTGTTAAAGTGTGGGGACAAAAAAATTGCTTTGGCGGGAGTGCTGAACAGTTTTAAACCCCGCTGAGGGTATCTATTCCCCAATTTTCCCTTTTGGGGTTTATAAAAAACCTTTTCCCCAACCCCCGGGATTGGGGTTTTCCCAAAAGGGGGTTTGATGGGAGGGGTTGAATAAATTTGGGAAAGTCACATAACACACATTTTTGGGGGGTATGTAAGGCACCGTTGTATTTAAGGGAATAATGGATGTGTGAAACCCAACTAAAATAGATAAAAGTTCAGAGACCAAATGTTCAGAAGGCCAACAATTTCCTTTTTTTACTCCATGAGCCTAATATAGTATCTGGTAGTTATAAATTAAAATTTAGGAACTACGATTATCTGTTTTTTTTGCACTCCTCTACCCTTTGGGTTTGGGGAAAAAGGGAGAAAAGGGGAAAAAAAAGGGAAAATTTGTGGGGAATAATACCAATTCATGGATGATAGAATACTGGATGGGGTTAGAAAATGGCACAATGGCGGGGACTATGGGGGAGGGACCTTTTTCATCTGTAGAAAATTTATGTAGTAATTCAATTTTTTAATACACCCCCAGGTTCCCTTTCAAAAAATTTTAAACAAAAACGCAGGGTTTTTGGGGGAAAAGTGCTTGGGGTTTTTTTTCCCAGATGGAACAATGCCATTGGGCCCCCAAAGATCAGTTTTAGGAAAATTTTTTGATCAATTTTTTTTCTACATTGGGTACTGGCAAGGGGATGGATAGTTAAAATTTTACTTAAGCACCTTTTTAAAGTATGCTGCCGCTGAGAAGAGGATCTTAAATCATCTTGGGGTTTATTAGCTTGGCTTTCATTTGCTTTTCTATTTTTCAGAGCACTTTGGCAGTACAGAGGCATCCTAGCCCCCACATGAGAATAATGAATTATTAATTTCTTATTGCCATGTGACCCAAATCCCCCCCTTTTATAATTTATTAATATCAATACCTTAAAGGGTTTAGGGTGGGATGGAGGGAGGAGGGGGGGGATTAGGCGTTCACCCCCTGCAAAAAACCCCGAGGCCGTCCCTGGGTTGGGGACAATCCCAAAAAAACATAAACTTAAGAAAAGGCCCCCCTGGAACAGGGGCCCTCAACAGCCCCCCCAGTCCAGCACTCTTTTTTACACAGTGGTGGGTCCCAAATTTTTTTAGGGTATTGCCAAGCAGATGTCTTCACCCGGGTTTTCGTTTTTCCCCCCCCCCCGGCATTTTTAAAATCCTGCTCTTTCTCCAACCGGGGTTGTCCTTAGAATCCATTTTTTTATAACCATTGAGGTTTCTCTTGTTCCCCCCCAAGAATTGTTTTTCCAAAAAAACCCCCTTTTTTTAAAACCCGCAAAAGGGTGACGGCTGTCAACACTTCTTCTGGCGGGGGGTTCCCCAGACCAGTGATCCTTTGGGGGGCAAAAGTTTTTCACTGTCTTTAAATTTTTCCCCCTATTTTGAGGACCCCCTTTGGACTCTATGTGCAGGGACCTCATATATACCATCCAGGGTCTACAGAAGGGTCAAAAAGGGTTTTCTTATTTGTTTTTAGATTTTTCTTCCCCCAAATTTCCTGGAGTGCCCCCCCTTTGCTTTTGTGTTGTGCAATAGGGGAAAAAAGTATTTCCTTTCTACTTTTTCAAAAACTTTTTTTGATTTTTTAAACTTTAATCAGGTCCTCTCTTAGGCCCCCGTGTTCAAGAGTGAAGAGGCCCCGCCATGCAGCCTCAAAATGGCAAGGAAGGGGGTTTCAGTCCCCAAAAAATTCTGGTTGGCCCCTTTTTCCCCTGCACTTTTTCCATTTTCCATAATATCCTTTTGGAGGGATGGGCCGAATGGACACAGACTCCAGATGGGGGTTACCAGAGTTTTAAAAAAGGGGGTAAAGGAACTGCGACTTATTTTCTTTTAAAAACCTTCAATGACCCCAAACATTGATTGGTTTTTCCACGTTGCGGCACAAAGGGTTGACCCTTTTTTTGAGCTGCCCACCGGGACACCAAGGTCCTTTCCTGTTTTTTTGCAGATTTTAGCCCCCAAGTTATAATGAAATTTGGGGTTTTTTTTTTTTTTTTTTGGCCCCAAGGTGCATCATTCTGCACTTCTAATGTTGGGCTATGGCAAAAGGGTTTTTAAATCCCTTTTTGCTTGTAAAACTGTGTCAGACGGGGGTTTTAAACCCCAGGTACCCCGGGTCCTGGTTGACTCAGCTTCCTTTCCTTTCCCCAATTAGAACAGCCCCCCACAGGACACCCAAGGCATGGACTTAAATCAGGAAAGCTCAAACTTTGGCCCCCCCGCCACAGAGTCTAAATGAAGGAAGAAAATCTTCGTAGGCAAAGGGGGAGCCTTCCCACTGGCCTCTCCTATTCCAATAGATTTTGATTTTTGTACTCCTGATTTTTAGAGCAAAAGAACAGAAGAGCAGCCTTGTTTGGGAAGGGGGCCATCACACCCCACCCAGCCCGCGTTGTGGCTCCCCCCAGGGGTTTGCTCACATTGGTTTTCAGGGTATTCCCAGCAGATGTCCCCCCTGCTTAAAAATTCCCCTCCCAATGGCATCGGGGAAATTTTCCTGCTCTTCTCCAATCAGAGGTTGTCCTTAGCCCATCCATTTTGATAGCCATTCATCCCCTTTTTTTCCCCATTAACCTTTCCAACCCTTTTTTTAAAGGGGTTTCAAGGCTGAAAGTGTCCCGTTTCCCCTGGAAGGGGTTCATAGACGGAATCCTGAAGTGAATCTCATTCTTTGCCCCCCCCATGACAGTGGGTTTGTTTTTTGTTTTTAAAATTGTTTGTGGTCTTTTAAATTTTGCAGGTGGGATCTGTAGAGAAGAAAAAAGAGGGGGGACCCAAGCATCAGGGAAAAAGGTTGAATATTCAGGTGCAAAAGAGGGTTTGAGAATCAAACCCGAAGGAAAAATTTAGAAGGAAAAAAATGATGTAAAAGGAAAAGGGAAAAAAATTTATTCCTTGTTAGGAGGAAGACCAAGAGGTCCCCAAAACATCCAAAACCCGAGGAAAAGGGGAAAAAAACATGGCAAGGTGTGAAAAATATTTTCTAGCAAAATCAAAAATAGTTCCCCATAAGAATATTTTACCAAAAAGGGGGAAGCCATTTTAATGTTGGGGTGTGGGAAAAAGGGTTTAGTCAAGCTGGAAGCCCTTTTTTTAAAATCACAGGACCCACACAGTCGAGAAGCCATTTGAATGTCCCCCAGTGTGGGGGAAAAAGGTTTTAGTGATTTTTTGGGGCCCTTTCTAAACATTTACAGGACCCCCCAGGCGAGGGAAACCCTTGAATGTCTGGGGTGTGGAAATAGGTTCAGTGATTCTGGAAGCCTTATTATATGTAGAAACCAACCAGGGGGAGAAGCCATTTGAAAGTCTGGAGTGTAGAAAGAGGTTCAGTTTTTTTCTGGAACCTTGCTAAGCATCACAGGGAACCACACAGGTGAGAAGCCTTTGAATGTTGGAGGTGGAAAAAGGTTCAGTCGAGGTGAACACCCCTTTTTTTGTCATCACAGGACCCCACAGGTGAGAAGCCCCCTTTAATGTGGGGGTTTTGGGAAAAAGGTTCAGTGATTTGGAAGCCTTTACTTTTCATCGTAGAATTTTCCCCAAGGTGAGAAACCATTTTTTAATTTTTTGGAAGTGTGGAAAAAAGGTTCAGTGGTTCTGGGGAAATCTTATTTTCATCGTGGGAAACCACACAAGGTGAGAAAACCATTTGAGGGGTCTTGAGTGTGGAAAAAAGTTTCAGTGATTTGGAAGCCCTTTTAGCCACAGAGGACCTACAGATAAGAAAACCCTTTTAAAGTCTGGGGGGGTGGGGAAAATGGTTCAGTTTAAGTGGGGCACCTTGTAAACATCACGGCACAGGCGAGGGGAAACCATTTGAATGTCTGGAGTGTGGAAGAGGTTCGTTTAAATGGGAAATTGTATTCATCACAGAAACCCAAAAAGGGAAAAGCCATTTTAATTTTTGGAGGTGTAAGTCTTACTTCTCATCGTAGAAAACCACGGTGAGAAAACCATTTGAGTGGGCTTGAGTGTGGAAAAAGGTTCAATAAGGGTTGGGGCACCCTTTCAAACCTTTTTAGGGGCCACAAGGTGAGAAGCCAAATAAAAAGTTTTTGAAAGTGGAAGGAGGTTCAGGGAGGCTGGAAGCCCTTTTAGCCTCACCCGGGGCTTACAGGGGTTTTGGGAAACCTTTTTAATGTCTGGAATGAAAAGGGGCCCCCTTTTTTCATTCTGGCTTTTCCCCTTTTTTTACAAAGTAGGACCACTCATTCAAAAAACCCTTTTAAAAAACTGAAGTGGGGGGAAAAACACAGTCCTTTTGGGGGAAAAGTGTTAAAAAATTTTTTATTTGTATGTGTTTGTTAAAAAGTAAGGGAAATGCCAAAGGGAATTTTAAGCAAACAGTAATATAGGGGGGGGGATGGTAAAAAAAGTTTAAAGCGAAAAACGATTTTGACTTCCCCGAGTTTTAATTTAAAAAGGGTTTTTTTAGTTATGTCCGCAGCAAAAGGAAAAAAAAAGGGAAATGATAGGTCTCTGGTGGTGATAAAAACCAGTTTTTTAAAAGGAGAAAGGGAAAGGGGGAGAACTATTAAAACCCCTTTTTTTTTTTTCTGTTTTCTAAAAAAAGGGAAAAAAGGCCCATGGGACGGGGGTAGATGAGGTAGGAGGGGAAATTTTAAAAAGAATAGGTAGAGGAGCTGGTAAAAAAAACCCACCTGGAAACATTAAAGGGAAATTTAAGTCTGGGGGGCCCAGATAAATTCCCCCAAGGATATTAAAAAACGGGGGGAAATAATTTCAGAACTTTGGGGAAAATTTTTTGAGAAGCCCTGGGAAAACAGGGGAAGTCCCATAATGGTGGGGGGGGAAATGTTTTTCCCCTTTTCAAAAAGGGAAAAAAAGAGGCCCCAAAAAATTTAAACCCCCATTTGTTGATTTTCAATTCCGGGAAAAACCCTAGAAAAAATTATTAAAAAGGGCAGTTGCAAATTTTAACAAAAAATGCTGAAAATTTCAAGAAGTCAACACGGGTTTTTTAAAAAAAGTCTTGCCGACTAATTTTGATCTCTTTCTTTGATAAAATTTACGGGCCCAAATGGAAAAAGGGGGGAAATGCTGGGGGAATTTTTTATCTGGACTTTGGGCCTTTGAAAAGGTTCCCCATGGTATTTTGCTAAGAAGTTAGTAGAAAGGGGGAAAAAATATGCTATGTTGGTGGATTTGAAATTTGGTTGACTAATCGCCCCCAAAAAAGGGGGGACCTAAAGGGGCCTTTTTCTTCGCTTGGGAGACGTGACAGGGGGGTGCCCGGGTTCTGTTCTGGGTCGTGCTGTTAAATTTATTTTTTAAAGGGGTTGGAGGAGGGAATAGAAGTTTTTCAAATTTAAAATTTGCGGGATGACCCCCCAAAATTTGGGGGGGGCTGAAAATTTCCCTAGAGGATGGGGAAAAAAAAGGAAAAAGGGGCCCTTTTAAAAAATAGAGTTGCGGGGGCCAAAACAAAAGGGGAGGGAAATGTGGGGGACTACATTTAGGCAAAAAAAAAAAAGATATAGAGGGGGGATACTTGGCTGGAGGATTGTCCTGTGAAGGGATCTGGGAGTTTTGGGTTTTGGGCCCCCCAAATTGAAATGAGTCAGCGGGTGATGCGGCGGCGGGGAAACCCAATTCGATTTTTGGGTTGTATCAACAAAAGATGTGTCTAGATAAAGGAAAAGTGATAGTACCATTTTTTTGCTCTGTTCAGACCCCACCTGGGTACAGTGCCGTTCGGGGCCCCCATTTTTAAAAGGATGTTCCCAAAACCTCGAGCGGGTGCAGGGGGGGCAAAGGATGGTGGGGGATTGGGGGAAATGTCTTATGAAAAAACTTTCTTGGGGGAATGGGAATGTTTAGCCTCTCTAAAGAAGATGAGAGGGATTGATGCATTTTTTAAAAATTTTTAAAAGGATTATTTTAAAGGGGAGGGGTTTTATTTTCCAGGGCTCAGAGATTAGGATCGGGGGGCAATAGTTTCAAATACGGGAAAAAAGAGTTTTCCTTTTTGAATATTGAAAAAATCATACAGTTTTAGTATTGGCAGTGGAATGCTGCCGCGGGGGGGTGGTGGAGTCTCCAGCAGAGGTGGATGGCCATCTGTCAGAAATATTGTTTTGGGGGGTTCCCGCATGGCGGGGGTTGGACTAGATGGCCCTTGAGGTCTTTTTTTCCAAAAAATATGATTCTATGATTCTATAATAATTTAAATTAGCTGAAAGGTTCTGAAACCAATGACCCAAATCTCTGAGGTAATTGATTTCAGATTGTGGCCCTGGTAATTTTGGGCAAAATCCCAAAAAAAAGTTAAAATAAGAAAATAAAAAAAAAAAGTGGCAGTCAATTGTGCCCTTTTAGGGGGGATTATTTTCAAGACATTTTTACGTGGGGGTTTCCTTTTGACCCCCTTTTTGGAGACAAAAAATGGGGACAAAATGTGGCAGCCACACTGGTGGTTGCTATGGGATGTATGACGCATCACCCTTTGTTTTGCTTGCTTTTATTTGGGTTTCCTGTTGTGTCCCGAATTTAAAGGGTTTAAAGTACTGGTTTGGACTTACAAAACCCTCCACGGTTTTTGACCTGAGTACCTGACAGAGCGGATCTTCCCCGAGGTCACGAGGGCCGACTCACCGAACCTCGCGGCGCTCTCACATCGATTTGGGCCCCTCCAGGGAGGTCCGGGGGAAAAAAATTTCCTCGAAACTGGACCTTCTCTGTGAACCAACTGTCAAGTGGGATTCGCCCTTTCACAGTCCCGGGCCCGCTTTTAAAAAAGCACTTAAGACCTGCTTTTCAGAGAGACATTTTGGGGAGCATTGGATTTTATTGTGGGGGTGGGGGGGGTTTGTTATTTTTTGCCGTCTTGCCATTTTTATTATATTTTTAATTGGTTGAATGTTTGTTTTTTGTTTTTTTTTGTTATGTAATTGTTGAATACCGCCCCGGAGTGCCATTGGAAAGGGGGGTGGGGCGATATAAAATAAAATAAAAAAATAAAAACCCTATGTGCTTATTGATTGGAACATATGAAACAATCTGGTATAATGTTGTGTATAATGATATAATTTGGTACAACCCAAAATATGTGATGTGACCCGTATAACGTCCAATGCTGTAATTTTATTCTGTGATGGCTGGAAGTTTTGTATACAAGGGAGATGTTGCAAGGGAGGTCTATCTGCTGGGAAATCAGATCATTTTTCTCTGTCTTTTGACATGTTAAAACTCTCTTGCTGATGCAATTCTGTCTTTGGGTGCTTTGTATTCCCCTATAATTTTTACATATATTCTCTCCCCTTTATCTGTGCAGTTATGATTTTAGTTCTGTTCCAGAGGAGATCATAGAATCATAGGGTTGGAAGAGACCTCAAGGGGGGCCATTTAGTCCAACCCCTGCCATGCAGGAACTCCGTTTCAAAAATTTTCCCAAGATGGCCATCCAGCCCCCTGTTTTAAAAAACCCCTTAGGAAGGGGACTCCCCCACCCTTTGTGGCAGCATATTCCACTGCTGAACGGCTGAACTGTCATTTAAGTTCTTCCTAAAGTTCAAATGGAATTCTTTTCGTTGTAGTTTGAAACCATTGCCCGAGTCCTCATTTCTGAAAGGGCCCTGGGGAAAAAAAACCTTTTTCCATAGTTATCATACCATTCAAGATGGGAGGGCCCACCTGGGGTTTTCATTACTTTAGACCCGGGTGGGAGCGGGGGGGGGACTTCGCTCCCGCCAGCGTGTCCCCCCGGGTTCTTGGTTCAGGGCGTAGGAGGTCGGAGGGCCATAAGTGGGGGGGGTGGCCATTGTTTACAGAGGGCACTATTCATGTCAGCAGGGCCTCAACCCTTGGTAAGTCCAGGGTTTGAATGTCTTCAAACTTTGGGGGGAAGCGGGCCGGTTTGGCATTGTGTTGGTTACCCGTGCTCCCCACAACCCCCCACAATCGCTACCA
>JAWVWN010002665.1:0-13077 GCA_037367305.1 Phrynocephalus vlangalii | reverse complement strand
GGTTTTCATCTTGGGAGTCGCTAAATGAAAAGCTAAAAACTGACATTTTAATTCAAAATTGCCTGCCCTCTAAATGGGGCAGAATGCAGTACTTCCTTGTGCTACCAGATTTGGGAGGGGGCATCTGTATGACCAAAATGGCTTGGGACCTTTGGAAACCGAAGGCCCATTTCCTTCCTTTGAACCTCCGGGGCAGTTAGATCTAGCCGGGGGGGCCCTTGGGAAAGGCCATCCCTCAAAAGGAAAAAAGGGATGGCTTGTAGGTCTAGGGCCTTTTCGGAAAATCCCCCCGGTATGGAACCCCCTCCCAACTGACAATGTCCGACTCTTTTCGCTCTGGTCAGACCCCCCCTGGAGTCCTGGGGTCCACTTCTGTGCGCCTCAATTTAAAAAATGTTAAAACCCTTGGTGGATGAGAGGAGGGCAACCGGGAGGTTGAGGTTGGAGGAAATGCTTATGAGGATGTTTGGGAAAGGGGGAATGTTTAGCCTCTCTAAAAGGAGGTGAGGGGGTTTGATGGCTATTTTTAAAAATATTTAAAAGGTGTCTAAAAAAGGGGAACATTTTCCCATGGCTTCAGAGACTAGGACTTGGGGCAATGGTTTCAAACTACGGGAAAAAGGATTCCATTTGAACATTAAAAATTCAAGACAGGTGAGCTGTCTGGCAGTGGAATATGCTGCACGGGGGGGTGGGGAGTTCCTTTTTTGGAGGTTTTTAAGCAGGGCTGGATGGCCATCTGTCAAAAATATTGTGATGGGGTTCCGCTGGCGGGGGGTTGGAGGTCCCCCTTTGATGTCTTTCCAACTCTATGTTCTATGATTCTTCTGCCGGCGAAAATGGAAACATTTTGGCGCCAGGTAAAAAACCTTCCTGTTTTGATGTTTTTTTAAGGGACATAACAAAAAGTGGCTTCAAAGCCATTTTAAATTAAAAAATTTTTTTTGGAGAAAAGGGGAAAACCTATTTGGGGGAATTTAAACACGTCAGTGATGCCCCTTTGCCTTTCTTTACAGAGAAAAAGGGGGAAAAAGCAACACCACCCATAGAGCAAAGTTAAACAATCCTGTTACTGACAATTGCAATTGTTCCCCCACTGAAATAATGCCCACAACAGGGCCCTCATGAGCTTTACATTGTAATTGCTGATTTTTAAATTTCAAATTCTTTGTTCCAAATCCAGTACAAATTGTGGGCTAAAACGACCAAGTTTTTGTTACTGATTAACACAAAGGGCCAGGTATTGATATTTTTGGGGATTTCACTGTTTTTTCCCTCAGATTTTTTGTATGCCAGTCGAGGGAGAATTCTGGGGATCTGCAGTTTAAAGGGATTGTCTTTGTTCTAGTAAAGTTGGGCCAACATGGTTTTTTAAAAAAATATTTTGTTATCTCATAAGCTATTTTGTATTTATAGGATTTTATCTACCATGGGGGACGCTTTCCCTTTAAGGAATTTTGGGGGTTTCTTTGACCCAACAATTCGCCCTAAAAAAAATTTCGAGATTAGCAGTAAGGCTAAGATTGGGTTTGTTTTGATTTGTTGTATATCCTTTTTGGAACCGCCTGGTTTTTCCTCTGGGAAGATGGGGTTTATAAAGCCTAAAAAAAACAAAAAAAACAAAAAAACAAAAAAATTAGATTGTGGGGTCTTATGGAAATTTTAGTGTTTTTGTTTTAAATGCTTTTTTTTTTTTAATTGCCCGTTGTCATTTTAATTTTTTAAAAACTTTTTTAATTTTATTTTAAATTGTAAGTGCCAGAGCCCTTTTGGGGTTGTGGTTGGCAAAAGTTGTATGTATGAGTATGTATGTATTATTATGTTGTTTTGTATGTTTGTTTGTAGATGAATGAATAAATAAAAAAAAAAATAAATTAAAAAAAATAAAAAAAATAAATAAATAAAAAAATAAAAAAAAAAATAAATGCCCATTGTGTGAACATTTTTTCCTTTTGGGGGGGCAAAAATGTATGCCCCAAGGGCCCTGGTGTGTAAATAACCACGGGTTTTAGAGCAGGATAGTGAACCCCCAAACTCCGTTTTTTTGGGAAACCAAACTCCAGAATTTCCCAAGCCTGTATTGGTATACAAAGGAGTGAGTTTTTAGTCCAAAACATCTGGGGTCCCAAAAAGGTTCACCCCCAGTTCAAAAACATTTTCCCCATTCCCTTTGTGTAAAAGGGGCCCCCTCAGTTTGTACAGGAACTGGGGAGGGGGCCACCCTTCTGTTCATTATTCGGGCATAAAATAACTTGGGTACAGCCAAGGTTTTTCTCAAAGAGTTTTCCATACCTTAGTGAATTTTGCGAGGAAGGACTAAAATTAAGGGATGTTGGCAGCACAAAAACTGGCAAGGGAGCCCAGGGTGTTAAAATTTTAACACCAAAAAAAAAACCCACTGGTTTTTGGGGTTTTTAATTTTATTTTGAAAACAGTACCAGGACTCAGTGTTTTTGGTGCGGGGGACCCACAGAACATCCGTTGAGAATGTGCATGCACGGGGATCCAAGACTAGATTTTGTCACTGCGTGGGAAAAGATGCAGTTGTGTGCCGGGTTGTGTGCCCTGGTTACGTGCCCGAGCACTTTTGCGTTTTTGTTCCAAGGCCTTTATTTTTGAGCAGCGCGACCTTTTAGCTTGGGGCAATGGTGATCTAAAGTGGTGGTGTCAATTTTAATTTCCCAACAACTTTTCTTACTAAAAAAACCTGGGCCCTCCCGTGGTTTGGTTTTAAAAAATTTGGTCACGCATCTAAAAAAAACCCCCATGGAAACTGAAAAAGGTGCAGAAGGAGGGGGACTAAAGTGTTACATCCCTTATGAGGAAACTCCCATAGGATTGGGGATGGCACGGCCCGGATGCCTTAAAAAAGAGGGGTTGGCAGATTCCTGGGGGGGAAAAACCATCATAGGTTACAAAAACATGATGGGTGAGCTTCTCCGGGTTTAAAAAACCGGGTCCCCAAAAAGACCAGATGCAGGGGAGTGGTTCCGAGTCGATATTAGTCTCGTGCGCTCCCAGATGAATTTGGGGTGGGGCCACTGGATACAGGAAGGGGAATAGAGGGGCCTTTTGGGCCTGACCAGCGGGGGCCCTTTTTTTTTGTTTTATGTTCTTATGTTATTTTAAACCCATAATTCATTAAAATCCCCGGCAGGATTCAGACAGAAGTTTTTCCCCAAAATGATGGTTTTAAACAGGCTTTTTTTTTCTTTGGGGGGGGGTATTTTTTTATCAGCATCATAGAACTGAGAGGGGGAAAGGCCCTTTTCTGGATCATCAAGTCCAGCGCCCCTCAAAAAGGGATGAACTTAAAAACTCTGGTCTGCAGCCATTGACTATCCAGCAGTTCTTTGTAGGGGGGGATGCCTCGTTTTCCCTTTTCCAAAAAGGGCTTTTTTAAGGAGCTTTCCCTAAAAGGTTTAACCCCTGTAGCCCCCAATTTCCGGGGACTGCAACCCCCAGGAATTTTCTCACTAGCTGAGCGGGCCAGGATTTCTGGGATTGCCGTCCGGAAAAAGGGGGGCCCCCCAGGTTGGAACCACTGCAGGGTATGTCGGGAAAGATTTTTCCCACCCACCCCGGTAAATTTTTTCTGGAATTTGGGTTCAGGGCAACTGGACTTTTCTTGGGGGAAAAATTTTAAAAAAGAACAAAAAAATTAAAATACTTTTTTTCTTAGACCAGTGCCTGAATGCTGCAAAAATTTGGGGTTTTAATTCGGGGGAGTTGTGGTTGGGTGTGGTGCTTAGATTCTTTTTAAAGTTTTTATTTATTTGGAAATTTAAATTTCATTATACAATGACAACGGCAAAAAACGTTATACTTCTTCAGATTGAAACATCGTGCCCATCCCCTGCGTTCCGTGTTAGGAAAGAAATTGCGAGCCCCCCCTTTTGTAGTTCACTTTGACCTCAGTCCCCAGTAAACAAGGTTCATGGTGATTCCGTCCTAAAAAGGGGTACCCGTTTCCCTCTGATTCAAATGGACAAAGGTTTAAAAACTCTTTTGCTCCACCCTTAAAAGTAAGCCCCCCCCCAAATCAACTAATTTAAAATAGGGCAAGGAGGGGAAGATTAAAATTTTTTATTTGGGATGACGCTTTTTTAACAAAAAAAAAACCCCTAGGGGAAAAAATACCAAGAAAAAAATCAATTTAAAGGGAATTTGCCGAAACAACCGGGATTTTGGTTAAACTGGAAAAAAACAGAATTTTTTGCTCTTCAACATGATTAAAAACCCAAAAAGGAGGGGATCTCCAACTATAGATTGAAATTTGCAAATTTTTAAAGAAAAATTTAGGGATCTCTAGACAAAGGGGCATGTTAAAATAAAGAAGGAACATCACAAAAAAAAGGGAAAAGATTAAAATAAATTCAAAATTTTTCCAAATTAAATTTATCATGGTTTGGTAAAAAGATGGGAAAAATGAAAAAAAACTTTCCCAAAATCAACTTCCTTTTTTGGGAAAGTTTCCCCTTCATCAAGAACCAAATTAAAGCTTATCAAGATCTTATAAAAAATACTGTAATGGTGGTAAAAAAGCAAGAATAATAAAAGCTTTTGGTATAGATCCAAAGGGGTGGGGTTAGGCATACCTAATCTTAGAATCTTTATATAGCTTAAACCCGCTTAGTTGTGGTGGGGGAAGTATTATTTAAACCTGAAAAAAATTAAAGTGGGAACTTGAATCGAGAGTTAAGTGGAATTAAACAAAAAAATTTCTTACCCTTTCCCCCCAAAAAAAATATCCAATTAAATACCCCTCCAGTTCCATTACTCCTTTGGAAAAAAAACGGAAGGGGAAAAAGGTACGGAAGGCTCCCCCCTTTTTTTGAAATTTAGAAAAAAGAAAAAAATTTCCCATGAAAATTAAAAAAAAAAAAAAAAATTTATTTAAAAAAAAAAAATGGCAAGTTAAAAAAATTTTTATTTTAAAAAAAGGAACAAAGCAGGGAAAATTAAAACACATACTGCAAGCTAAGGATTTATCTTGGTTGAATTTTACCAGTTTTGAAAAGTTTTGGGCGAAAAATGGACAAGGAGAAATAACAAATCAGAGAATATCACAGTTTGAGCAATTCTTGTTAACATATGAACCAGAGAAAAGGGAAATAAGGGAAAAGGGGCTAGGTAAAATATACAAAATAATCCAGGTTCACTTTAGAATAGGGAGCTGGGTACAATAAGAGGTTTGGAAACAAACATAGAAAAAGACATAAATAAGAGAATGGGAAAAGAATTTGGAAAATTTCAGGATTTACGATCTTATCTTTTGAAAAAAAAGAAAAAACTTCAAAAAAGTTTTTAAATTTGGATAGACACCATCAGACTGAACAGAATGAACCCCAAGTTTTTAAAAATTTGCGAAAAAGTGAAAAAAAATAGGCACCAAAATTTTATTGTGGTGGGAATGTGAAAAAAAGTTCAAAAGTTTTGGCAACAGATTTTGGTGAATAATAAAATATACAAACTGAATTAATGTAACCAAAAATGCATTGTTTCATTTTCCAAACCATTATTTAATATGTATGAAAAAAAAAGAATTAATTTCAATCTTATGAAGCAGCAAGATTTTTATTAAGCTAAAAAAAAGGAAAATTTAAATTAAAATTTAAAAAATTGTGACTGGGATAAGGAAAAGTGGGATATAGCTTTAAATGTTAAATTATCTTGCAATATAAAAAGTTTTGCGGAAAAAGAAAGAAACGGATATTTTTTTTTTGATTTTGGGGGAAATTTATGGAGTTGTCTATTTAAAAGGGAAAGGGATAAACCAAAGTATAAACCCTCAAGTTTTTGGAGAAAAGGACCTTTAAGAAGAAACCAGAAAAAAATAAAATAGAAGGAAAGAAGATTCAAGAAACTGGATGGGCCCGGGGGGTGGGGGCCTTTGTAGTGTTTGATGATTTTTGTCTATCTTGTTTATTATTGTTTTTTGTATTTTTTTTTCGTAATAAAAAAAAAAAAAATAAAAAAAAAAAAAAGTAACCAACCAAATTCCCTGGATAGGGCAGTTTAACTCTACATAGTCTGGACCCCGGGCTCTGTTTTTCGCTGCTGCAAATTTTTATTCCTTTCAGCTTTGCGAGGAGCTTTGAGTCGCGGTGGTCCCCTCTGCGATACTGTTCCGGAGTTCGCTTTAAAAGATTTGCCTTTTTCCCCCCCCAGCTATTGACCTGTTATCTGGCGTGACATCAAACAGCAGGCTCTTTTGGAAGCATCTGCTCCTGCTTTTCCCAAATTTCCCAGTTTAGCGTTGTCAGTGGGTTTGGTACCTGCGCTAGCAGCGCTCTCGGCCCACCATCAGCTTCATATCTACAAGTGGTTTTCAGGGGTGCAAAGACGCGAAGGGCACCCATTTAAGTGAGTGCCCCTGCAGTTCTCACAAGGATACTTTTTGGGCAAAAAAACCCATTCAGAACTTTTTTTAGCATCTTCAAAAAATCAAAGTCAGAAACACATTCGGGGTGGGCGAACTTGTCGATCCCTGTTGCTAATTTCCGATCTAAATTTCCACAATCTGGCCCATTTTTTTTCCTTTTAAAAAAAAGTACGTGTTGCCTTCAACCCATTATACGTGGTACCTTTTATAAAGGAATTAATTGTTTTAACTGAAATTTTGTTTAAGCAAATTTTTTTAACAAATTTCCCATAGGGAATGCATTGAAAAGGGGGTAATCCCCCAAAAGCAACCCTTTTTTTTTTGTTGGATTTGCCCCAAAATGATTTGTTAAGCAAATTTCCCCTTCCGGGGGTTTTTTTTTTTGTTTTACAAATTTTTGTTTTACAAACGTTTTTTTACAAGGGGCCATGTAGTTAAAAACAAGAGCAAATGAAAACCCCATTTGATGTAAAAAGTTAAAAAAATAACGATTGTGTTTCTGGTACAATAGGGACTACCTATCTGTGGGGCGGTCATTCCATACTCTACTGCAGATCCGTGAAATTGCGGATATAAAAAAAAAAAAATTGCAGCAGAAAGTAGGGAGGACAAAAAACCACAAAATGGTTTGTGTTGTTTAATAATTGAAGTGTGACGTGTAAAATGTAGTCTTTTTTTTTTTTTTTGTTTGGTTTCCATTTTTTGGGGAATTGATGGAACCGGAAAAGGGAGGATCAATAAAAACAGTAGTACCTTTGGGTTTTCGCAAAATCCCGGGCCGAACATGCTCATAAAACCCAAAATACTCTTTACCCCAAGCAAATTTCCCCATAGGAAATAAAAAGAAATGTACCGATTTGTTTTGAGGGGCCCATTTTTCCTTTTTTTTCCCTTGGGGGAAATTTACTTTGGCCGGGCCAGCAGCCACAGCCAACAGCTGCAGTGGGCCCGGCCCCCCAGCGAGGGGCCCGGAAAGCCAGGGCTATGGCTGGGCTTTGGGCCAAAAGGCCACCCGGGGCTGCAGTGAGCAAAAGGGGGGCCGGCCATGGGGCACAGAATTGAGCCTGCGAAAACCCGAAATGTCTGCCCAGGGTCTTGGGGAAGGAGGGTCCGGGGGTCCCTCTCCTCCCCCCCTTCTCTGACACTCTCCCCTTTTCCCCCTCCATCCCCCCCATCTTGGGAGCCTTCCAAGAACATCGGGGGGCCATCCAAATGGCAGCGGTGACAGTGGGGAGAAAGGAGGAGGAGGAGGAGGATTGGTGACCAGGAAAGGGGGAGGGACTCTCTTCGCCGGTGCTGCCATCACCCCCTTACTGGGGTAACGGCATTGAGGGGCTGATGGCCGAGGAGGGTGTGATTGCAAAACAAGCACCTCCAATGCTCATTTTGCAAGACATTGCTCAAAAATTGAAGCAAAAAAATATTAAAAACTTTGCTTGCTTTGCAAAATACTCATAAACCAAGGTATAGTGGATCCTCGTATAACAAACGGTTTCTACAACATAAAATCTGTACCAACATAAAAAAAAATCCGGAGATAGGGGGAATTTGCTTAACAGAATCGTCTATGAGGCGAATCCATACAACATAAAAATGGTCGCGATTAGGGATTACTCAGTTTGCAATGCATTCCTATGGGAAATTTTTATAAAGCAAAATTTGCTTAACATAATTTCGTTTGGAACGAATTAATTACTTTATACAATGTACCACTGTACTCATAATTAGTTCATGAACAAAAGAGATCATAATAGACTACCTATTATTTGTCTTTTATATGAATCTTATGATCACATAGACTTAGTGTTTATAACCACTTATAACCTTGTGTGATTCCATTGACACTATGTTTTCAATATTAGTTTACATCACTCATAACATTTGCATGGAATTTTACTCTGTTTTTAAACTGCTCGTGATCTCTTGCACCTTTAAAGTAATGTCTTTTAAAGCTGTCAGATGACCCTCAATTCCCTGTTCTCAATATTTGAACATGTCTTAATTTTACTGGACTGCATATTATCCCTCATTACTGTAAGCTGCCTTGGGTCCTTTTCTGAGGAGAAAGGTGGGGTAAAATACTCTTTAAATAAATAAATAAATAAATAAATAAATAAATAAATAAATAAATAAATAAATAAACAAGCAAAGAAGCAAACAAGCTGGCTCAGGTACCTGGCTCAAGGTTGACTCAGCCTTCCATCCTTCCAGGGCTAGCAAATGGAGTACCCATCTTGCTGGGGTGGGGGAACAATATGTAGCCTGCATAATGAAATTGTAAACCGCCCAGCAACAGCTTTTAAGCCCTATGGGTTGGCATACTAGCAGCACACTTTAAGCTGGTGGAAACAGTTGATGCATGTCCCCCCCCCCCCAGCTTGCACATTTCTGCCTGCATCTCAGAGAAGCAGCGAAAGGAAAAGCAGAGGTCAGTGCATGGACATAGCTTGTGCTTTCATAACCTGAGTTTTTTCTTTCCCCACAGAAGCTACTTGGAAATGGAAATGTCTCTCTCCCAGGACCAAATTCAGAAATACACAGATTGCCTCCAGTTGTACGTGAACAGCACAGTGAAAGAGCTACGGCGGCTCTTCCTGGTCCAAGACTTGGTGGATTCTTTAAAAGTAGGTTACCAGCAAATTGCAGAGAGAGAGAGAGAGAGAGAGAGTCTATGTATCAACACAAAACTATTTGTTTTGTATTACTGGTATATGTCACTTCGCTGTCACTTCCACAAGGTTTTTGATGGGGCCTTAGCTTCAGTGGTTTTAAAAAGGAACCAGGCAGATGGAAAATGCTGCTCCATCTTTAAAACTGAAAAGCTTTCTAGAATGCTAAGGAAAACATTCAGCTACCGTAAAGGCCATCCCAGGCTTGCTAATTTTTCCAAAAAAGGAAAGGGAAAGATGAGGTGAAGTGGGGTGATCCAAGTGCCAGATCTTAAAATTAAAGAGTTCTTAGTATGGAGTTAAAGAATTTGGGTGATCTTGGTGTGCAAACAGAGCACCTCTGCGTGCATGCTCTCTTTTCCCTTTCTCTCTCTCTTGCAGCTGATGGATGCTGTTGCGCTAAATCGCAGTTGGTAGGGAAGCCAGGGGGGTTCTTAGCCCCCACCAGGGGCAATTTACTACCGGCCTTTAATAACAAAAAGAGAACCTCCATGTACAGAAACAGGGTATTTCAGAGTTTTTAGAAGTTTGTCTTTAAGAAACCGCTCACGGGAATGTCCTGTCCACCCCCCCTGAACCTGAGGCTGTTTACCAGGGAGAACCAGGGGGTTTAAAACAGAAGCAAAGGCCAAAGAAGAGTACAACCCAGGAAATTTTATGATAGCAGTAGTTGTTTTGTCAAGTACTGTAGTTTAGTAGTAGTTCTTCTAAAATAATAAAATCTTCAACCAGTATCAACTGATGGCAGGTGGCTTTGGAGCTAAAGATACTTTAAATGCTGCCTCAAGAGAAGACCTTCCATAGAACTTCTAGATAGCTCAGGGGTTTTTAGAGCACTGGCAGCAGCCAGCCAGCAGTTGGGAGTTCAATTCTCCGCTGTGCCTCGTTTTTCAAGGACTAGAAACATTTGATAAGGATCGGAGGCTTTAAACTGGGGCTTCCAGAGATGGGGCAACAGTCAGTTTTTGCCACACACCCATTGCAAAATATAATCTGGATAGCGGGTGGGGGCAGTGGCGGGGGGGGGGTTTTCGGTTAGGCTATTTGGCCCCCCCTAATAGATGGGCCCCACCCCTTGCTCCCCAAGCTTTTGCCCCTGATAAAGTTTAGGGTTTTAGTGTTATTTCTTTTTTTTTTTCCTTGGGTGTAAGAGCTGCCTGTTTACTTTCCTCCAACTTGCAGTCAAGGCGGAGCTATTATTTTTGTCCTCCGCTGCTTGTGAACTTACAAAAGGCAATTGCCAGCCATTCTGAGACTAAACCCACCCATTCTTCTTTGGCCCTTTCGCTCCAGACCGCCCACTCCCGAAGGGGGCCCGCAAAAGGGAGCACTGGTAAAGGGCCTTCTCGGTGGCGGGGCCAACCATCTGGAACAGCTTGCCGGGGCGAACTTACGGCAGGCTCCGTCGTTGGCGTCCTTTAAGAAAGTTTTTAAGACTCTGCTTTTCAGGGACGCCTTCGACAATTTACTAGAGATACAGGATTCCCCCCCTTTTTTTTTTTTTTTGGTGCCCGGGCCTGCAATGTTGTGCCTGCTTGGACGCCATTTGTTATTGAGACTGTGATTGTTTTTAGTTTTCTTTTAGCTTTTTTTGTTTTTTGTGAACCGCCCCGAGGTTCTCGCCGGGATAAATAGCGTGCGGTATATAAATCTGAAAATAAATAAATAAATAAAATAACACACATTTGTAAACATTTGTTTAAATTCAACAGAAACAGAGGGCATCCTAGGGCAGGGGGGGTTTGGGGAACAAGTTCGACAAAAAAGAGCCAAAAATTTTAAATGTGAGGTCAGAGAGCCACACCACGCAGTGACCTGCCAAAACAGACAAAACAAATCACACAAAAGCATATAATTTTAACAATAAAATATTAAACACATAAAATTTTAAAATGCTCAGTCAGGGTTTTTTTGTTACCTTGGGTTGAGTGATGGGGTGATAAAACTCGTGGGATTTCTGGCATCTTTTGTTTTCAGTAATCTTCTGCAAATCAGGCCGCTCCCCCGCTGAAGCCGCTCCCCCTGCCAAGCCCTTATCAGGGCTCCGATCGGAGAGGCCAGGCTGGTAGGCGGCCTGTCAAAAAAGAGACCGGCCAGAGCGCGGCAAGGCCACAAGCCTCGCCGGCTGCTGCCGGGGCACGGGCGGTCCACCACCGCCGCCTCCCAGGACGCTCCCCCGCTGAAGCCGCTCCAGCTGCAGGAGCCCTTATCAAGAAGCCCCTGCCGCTGCCGCTGCCGCCGCCACCGGCAGCGGCCAGTCCACCGGCATTTTTTGACGACGAGGAGGCGCTGGGGGCGGGGCGCCATCGTGGTGGCGTCCCGGGCCACGCGCTGCGGGCCCCTCGTTGGCGCCCAGGTCGGCGGGCAGGGCCGGGGACGCGCAGCTCCGGGTAGGCTGCGCGCAGCTCGTCCTCCAGCTCACCCAGCGCACCCGCCCGAGCGCGCCGGCCCCAGCAATTTTTATATTTTGGATTGCCAACTCCTAAGAACACCCCCACCCCACCCCAGCCATCATGGGCAGTTGCCATGATGGCTGGAGGATTCTGTGATATCTCTCCCAATCAGCTATCAGGGAGCCTTAAAATGTCATCAAGTCCATTTTTCTAATATTTGGGCTCCGTGCTATTTATGGGGCAGATGCTTCATTTGGCAAAAACTGGAACTTGCCCTTATGGTGAGGCTTCTGAGAGGGCCAATGACTTCCTCCCACTGCAAGGGACATAATCCCCTCAGGAAAATGACTCAGCCAGGTGGGGCATAAACCTAGACTGCCTCCTGGAAAAGTGTTTCAGTCCCACAGGACTGGTAGAAGTCTGGAGCAGATGTTCATCTTGATGTGCTTGCTGTATTTCTCTTTTTGCCTTGCCCCCATTCGGCTTAAGATGGGGAATAGACCCCTTTCCCCTTCTGTCCTTACAGGGGACCTACCACAGGCTGAGAGAAGGGGCTAGTCAAGGTTATGGGGGTGAGCTCCAGGGTCTAGGACGACAGCCTGACTATCTCTGGGGACTGAAACACTCAGCAACCAAATCTTATGGTCCCCGTCCAGAACTTCCAACTATCCCAGGCTCCGGCTCTCCACTGCACCCAAGCAAGGTCCTTTTCTTCCCGCCTTCCTTCCTCCTCTCCTCCAGCGCCCTCCTCCCGAAGGATGCTGGAGCCTTTAGGAATCCCAGGGACTTTAGCCAGCCAGGTGGGCTGGGGTTGGCATCTGTTCGGCGGGCCCGTCTTCCCGGTGCCTGGCCGGGGTTCCCCGGTCCTTTTTCCTGTTTCTCTTCATTTCTCACCCACCCGCCGCCGCCGCGCCCCGCCTCGCCCCTCTCTCCTGGCGGGGGCGGAGAGAGGGGGGGGCCGGGCAAAGGCTCCCACTCCCTTCGCCTTTTCGCGCCCTCGCGCGCCGTCTGTGTGCGCGCCAAGCTCCTTCCGGGTTACCCTGCTCGTCCGCCCCCGCCCCCATCCTCCCCGCCCCGTAATCATCCCCCACATCATAACACAACAACGCGGGAGCCAGCCCGCCAGCCAGACACCCCTGCGGGAGGAGGGGGGGGCGGAGGGGCGGTGGCGGTGGCGCCCGCTCGCCCAGCTGGCTGGCTGGCTGGCCGCGCGGAAGGACGGGCGCACCAGGAGCCGCGAGCCGAGCCGAGTCCAGGAGGGGTGGGGGCTCCCGGTAGCCTGATTTCTCTGCGGAAGGGAGGGGAGAAACGGGGCCGGGGGCCCCTTCGGTCGCCGCGGGGGCCCGCGGAGGCGGCCCCGGCGAGGGGGGGGCATGGAGCGCAAGGGTCCGGCTACTGGGAAAGGGGAAGGTGAACCAGGCACGCCGCCCGTGTGTTGGGCTTTCCCGGTGCCGCGGGTGGCCAGCGGCCCCCCCGCCGCAGGGGCCCAGGTGCAGGGGGTGGGGGGTGGTCTCGAGCCACGGCTCGATCTACTCCCCCCCCCACACTTGTTGGGTTTTCAAAGAGCCATTTATTTTGGCCGGGGGGCCGCATGCGGCTCGCGAGCCGCGTGTTTGCCCCCCCCTTTTGG
>JAWVWN010002664.1:0-34861 GCA_037367305.1 Phrynocephalus vlangalii | reverse complement strand
AAAGCCCACCACTCTCCTCACATAAACATTAACTAGTTGTCCCTGGGAAACTTGCAAGCTGAAGACTGGGTACACCAGCACCTTCCTGGTCATATTTATCACCATGTTATATGCAGCATTTGGTCTTGGGAGTAATGTAATGTTTTCTCTGCAACAATGGTGAATAATTAATGAAATACCCAAAATACATGCGAAGCTCTCTTTCCCTTTTTGTCTTTTATTCCTGACGTTGGGGGAGGGCTTTGTTAATTCACCAATGTCTTTGATAATTTCTCTTTCTCTGTTTTTTTGGGGTAAGGGATTTTCTTTCTTGAATTATTATTGCTGCTTGAGCCTGCCTGCTACCCCCTATTGGACTTAAAGAACAGAAAAGAAAGGAGAACTTCCCAGTATTCTTGAATGAGTCTGATTGGGGGGGGGGGAGGATTTAATTTTCTTTTTGACTCTATTTGCTTGCTCTTCCTCCTTTGTTTTTTGAAGTGTGTGTGTATGTGAGACAGATATTCTGCTCTTGTTTTCTTCTAGATAGATGAATTGATGTTATTCGTGCTTCATTGATTATATTTTGTTAATCTAATATATATTATTCTGCTAAAGGTGTATATTTAAATGGGGGAGTCTGCTTCTTTTCAGGTGCGTGGTTGTGTGACACAGAGTATTTATTTATTTATTTATTTTGGGGGTTTATATACCACCATGGCCTCAGTCTGGAATATCTTATAAATGGGGGCACATTTCTACTTTTGTATCCCAGTTGATCAGTGAGGCTACAAAATAAAACAGGCTGAACTGTGCTTTCATCATTGTAAGGCTAATTACACTGGTGACAATGAGGCCTGTAATAAGACTTCCTGGGGTAGGAACTGGCAAGCCACCCCGGTATCCCTGCCAAGAACATCCCATGGTCAGAAACAAAAGGCTAAAAGATATGACGCTGGAAGATGAGCCCCTCAGGTCGGAAGGTGTCCAACATGCTACTGAGGAAGAGCGGAGGACAAGTACAAGTAGCTCCAGAGCTAATGAAGTGGCTGGGCCAAAGCCGAAAGGACGCTCAGCTGCAGACGTGCCTGGAAGAGAAAGGAAAGTCCAATGTTGCAAAGAAATATACTGCATAGGAACCTGGAATGTGAAATCTATGAACCAGGGTAAGCTGGATGTGGTCAAACGTGAGATGGAAAGAATAAACATTGACATCCTGGGCATCAGTGAACTTAAATGGACAGGAATGGGTGAATTCAGTTCAGATGACTATCACATCTACTACTGTGGGCAAGAATCCCATAGAAGAAATGGAGTAGCCTTCATAGTCAACAATAGAGTGAGAAAAGCAGTGCTGGGATACAACCTAAAAAATGATAGAATGATCTCGGTACGATTCCAAGGCAGTCCTTTGAACATCACAGTAATCCAAGTTTATGCACCAACTACCGGTGCTGAAGAGTCTGAGATTGACCAATTTTATGAAGACTTACAAGAACTTCTAGAACTGACACCAAAGAAAGATGTTCTTCTCATCACAGGGGATTGGAATGCTAAAGTAGGGAGTCAAGTGATAAAAGGAATAACTGGCAAGTTTGGCCTTGGAGTTCCAAATGAAGCAGGGCAAAGGCTAATTGAGTTTTGTCAAGAGAACAAGCTGGTCATTGCAAACACTCTTTTCCAACAACACAAAAGGCGACTCTACACATGGACATCACCAGATGGACAATACCGGAATCAGATTGACTATGTTCTCTGCAGCCAAAGATGGGGGAGCTCTATACAGTCAGCAAAAACAAGACCTGGTGCTGACTGTGGCTCAGATCATCAGCTTCTTATTTCAAATTTCAAACTTAAACTGAAGAAAGTAGGGAAGATCACTGGGCCAGTCAGGTATAACCTAAGTCAAATCCCATATGAATACACAGTGGAAGTGAAGAATAGATTCAAGGAACTAGATTTGGTGGACAGAACACCTGAAGAACTATGGATGGAGGCTTGTAACATTGTACAGGAGGCTGCAATGAAAAATATTCTAAAGAAAAGAAAATGCAAGAAAGCAAAGTGGTTGTCCAACGAGGCCCTACAAATAGCGGAGGAGAGAAGGGACGCAAAATGCAAGGGAGAAAGGGAAAGATACAGAACATTGAATGCAGACTTCCAAAGAATAGCAAGGAGAGACAGGGCGGCCTTCTTGAATGAACAGTGCAAAGAAATAGAGGAAAACAACAGAAAAGGAAAAACCAGAGATCTGTTCAAGAAAATTGGAGATATTAAAGGGGTATTTCGTGCAAAGATGGATATGATAAAGGACAAAAATGGTAGGGACCTAACTGAAGCAGAAGAGATCAAGAAGAGATGGCAAGAATATACAGAAGAATTATATCAGAAAGATCTGGATGTCCCTGATAACCAAGATAGTGTAATTGCTGCCCTGGAGCCAGACATCCTGGAAAGTGAAGTCAAGTGGGCCTTAGAAAGCATTGCAAACAACAAGGCCAGTGGAGGTGACGGCATTCCAATTGAACTCTTTAAAATCTTAAAAGAGGATGCTGTAAAGGTGCTGCATAAGATATGCCAGCAAATTTGGAAAACCCAGCAGTGGCCAGAGGACTGGAAAAGATCGGTCTACATCCCAATCCCAAAGAAAGGCAACGCCAAAGAATGCTCCAACTATCGCACAATTGCACTCATTTCACATGCTAGCAAGGTTATGCTCAAAATTCTACAAGGCAGGCTTCAGCAGTATGTGGAAAGAGAACTTCCAGAAGTACAAGCTGGATTTCGAAGGGGCAGAGGAACTAGAGATCAAATCGCCAACATGCGCTGGATTATGGAGAAAGCCAGAGAGTTCCAGAAAAACATCTACTTCTGCTTCATTGACTATGCCAAACCCTTCGACTGTGTAGACCACAACAAACTATGGCAAGTCCTTAAAGGAATGGGAGTGCCTGACCACCTTATCTGTCTCCTAAGAAATCTATATGTGGGACAAGCAGCAACCGTCAGAACTGGATATGGAACAACTGACTGGTTTGGAATTGGGAAAGGAGTACGACAAGGCTGTATACTGTCACCTTGCCTATTTAACTTATATGCAGAGTACATCATGAGAAAGGCCGGTCTGGATGAATCACAAGCTGGAATTAAGATTGCCGGAAGAAATATCAACAACCTCAGATACGCAGATGATACTACTCTAACAGCAGAGAGTGAGGAAGAATTAAAGAACCTCTTAATGAGGGTGAAAGAGGAGAGTGAAAAAAATGGGCTGAAGCTCAACATCAAAAAAACTAAGATCATGGCCACTGGTCCCATCACCTCCTGGCAAATAGAAGGGGAAGAAATGGAGGCAATGACAGAGTTTATTTTCTTGGGCTCCTTGATCACGGCAGATGGCGACTGCAGCAACGAAATAAAAAGATGCCTGCTTCTTGGGAGGAAAGCAATGGCAAACCTAGATAGCATATTAAAGAGCAGAGACATCAGTTTGCCAACTAAGGTCAGGATGGTTAAAGCTATGGTTTTTCCAGTAGTGATGTATGGAAGTGAGAGCTGGACTATAAAGAAGGCTGATCGCCGCAGAATTGATGCTTTTGAGCTGTGGTGCTGGAGGAGAGTCTTGAGAGTCCCCTGGACTGCAAGGAGATCAAACCTATCCATTCTGAAAGAAATCAACCCCGAATGTTCACTGGAAGGACAGATTTTGAAGCTGAGGCTCCAGTACTTTGGCCACCTCATGAGAAGAGAGGACTCCCTGGAAAAGGCCCTGATGCTGGGAAAAATCGAAGGCAAAAGGAAAAGAGGACGACAGAGAATGAGATGGTTGGACGGTGTCGTCGATGCAACCAAAATGAATTTGACAAAACTCCAGGAGGCAGTGGAGGATAGGAAGGCCTGGCGAGCTCTGGTCCATGGGGTCACGAAGAGTCGGACACGACTGAACGACTGAACAACAACAACAACATACCACCAAGTTTAATTCAGAGAACAACTCCATGTGGTGTAGACTTTGTGACTGCCGGTACGCCACACAATTGTGTGAAAGTGATAATATAAGCAAGTACAGAAATGCCTTGGTTTATGAGTAACTTGGTTTAAGAGCATTTTACAAGACAAGCAAACATTGCTTCTAAATTTTGCCTTGATCAACAAGTAATGTCTTGATATATGAGCACTGGAGAGGGTCACATGATCACATGTGAGCCAATGGTGGCTCTCTTTCCCTCCCCACTACTGGATTGTGGGTGATTGTCTGGAATGTTCCACCTAAGGCAGCCTCCAAAGTAGAGGGAGGAGAGAAGAACAGTGGTCTCCCTTGCACCAGCCAATAATGTACAGGTTAGGGATTTGTTTTTCTTTATAACTATATTTTTATTTTATTTCTTTTAAACATTATTTCTCATTTTTTTCAAGCAATTTCAAGTCATGGGGCAGCTAGTCAAGTGTGAATAGGGCTACAAATTATACTTTATTATTGTCACATTAAAATATAGAGTAAAAATACAGTTACTCCCAACTGAAAGGTGTGGACTTGGACATCTGTCCAACTTCTTTTGTAAGTTTTGGCATTTTGTGTGTACAGTATGTGATCTATGGGGCCCCAGAATGAACCATTTGAGTTTCCATTATTTCTTATGGGGAAATTTGCTTTGATAGAAGAGTGTTTTGGTTTGCAAGCATGTTTCCAGAACAAATTATGCCCGTAAACCAAGGTATTACTGTATCTGCATTTGGTTTGATGCTGATTTTTCTTTCTTATATATTGTTGCTTGCTTTTTAAATAATTGTTTGATTCCCTGTTACCTGGTGTTTTGGTGTTTTTGGAGTCATTTTCAAGGTATCTTTATGGTTTCTGGAGTGAGAAAAAACATAAATGGGGAAACCTGAATTAAATGACCTGAAGGAGGTATTCCTTTTCCTTTTACCATGCCTAGTGGACATGCAGAGGAGTTAAAAGTATTTGGATTATGGTGCATCAATGTTTGCAAAAAATATTTGGCCTTCATATACCATTTACACCTGAATTGTTTTGAATGAACATTATGCCAGAAAATTTAGATATAAAAATCAGACATGTGATCCATATAGAAACAGCAGCTAGGATTTCATGGGCTAGATACTGGAAGAATGAAGAAATACTTATATCAGAAGAACTGATTGGGAAGATATTAGAAGTAGCAGAAAGTGACAATCTGACTGAACTCCTGAAAGAAAGGACAATTCTAAATGCAAAAGAAGACTGGAAACCAGTATACAGATGGATTTATTACAAAAATTAATTAAAGCAAAGCAAAGTGTTCTGCTTATATACTGCCCCATAGCACTTCAGGGAGTCTCTGGGCGGCTTACAGTTTTTAATTACAGTATGCAGGTTACAGCAAGCTGGATATTCATAATTAAGAAACATAGTAGCTTGTTAATTAAACACTAAGAACAAAAAATGTGATATAATGAAAATATGAGGAAAATTATAGAGAAAATAAGATGTTAACATATAGAACTATTTGAAAAAATGTAAGAAAAAGTAATGACTATGATGCCTCCTCTCGCTGTGTAATTTTTTTAACCTTCCCTTTACCTATCCCTATTACCCCTCTCTTTTCACATATAACTGGAAAACCTTAATAAAAATTAAATAATAAAAAGGAATAGTGCACAAAAAGGCACAGATTGAGAGAGAAAGAGAGAGAGAGAGGAGAAAGACAAAAATGAATTCCCAAAGAACCTGAAATGAAGCAAATGTGTAAATTCTCACCATGCACATTCCTGAAAAATAATATATTCATACTGGGGGGGGGGGAATTAAATAAAGTACCAACTGTTTCATAACAAACAAAGTGTCAATAACATCGCACCACAGCCACAATTACAGAAAACAGAGCAAGCAAATAAAGCATCCGTAGCATAAGTTAATTAATAATTTTCTTATCAGACTGAGAAAAATGCATCCTTTGACTTTGCCAGCTGGCAGTTCTCCCTTCTTAGAGGGAATGCACCCAACCAGCAAATGTTCTCCTTCACTGTCTGAAAATGGAGCAGTGAATTATGTGCATTGTGGAGATTTTTGTTCTTGCCTGTATCTGGAAGTCTGAAAAGAAATACTTTTTGGACTACAACCCTCAGAATCCTCCAGCCAGCATGACCACTCTACCTTTATTTATATATCCTCTTTGCAAGACCTTTCCTTAGCTCATTTGTCTTTAGATGGGGATAAAACCAGATAACTCCATGTTTCCACTAAGGCTTAAAAAGCAGCTTTGCCAGCTATATTTAATCTGTGCTTAGCATGCAGGGCCTTGGTGAGAAACAGATGAAATTTTGAGGATGATTTGAAAACTCACTCAGTGAACATAGGTAGAAACTAATGCTACACTCTGAGATTAAAAAGAGGTCTCTAGAGATGGGCACAAAATGAAAAATGACATGCTGTTTCATTGTTTCATAATGTTTCATAGCGTTATGAAATGAAACAACAGTGTGTCATCACGAACCAAAACAAAATGATGTTTTCAGTTCAGATGAAATCAAACTGGGGAGCCACTGCTGGATCTTGTTTCAGGCAAGGGGCTGCAGAGAGAACCGGTGGCTGTTTCCTGGCTCACTCACCACCAGCTGATTTTGACAGGACAAGATAGAACTGAGCGCTGCTTCCTCCATTCTATCTTGTGATTCCTGCCCTTCCCACAACCCCACCAGTCCCAAAACCCCAGCCGGGAGGCTGGGGTTGCAAGGGAGAATGGAGTAGCTAGGGGAAAATTAAAATGGAGCTCTTTGAATTTCCTGCTTCTTGCTCTGTTCTCTCTTGTGACCCCTGCCTCCTAGCTGGGGTTTTCGCATATGGGGAGAAGTCGTGGGGCCCACTACCCACAGTCCCACAAATCTCAAAAATCCAGCTGGGGGTCACAAGAGAGAATGGAGCATGCAGCAGTAAATTCTATTAAAAAGTCATTTAGTAACTAAACCAAACAGATTGAGTAAGGAAATGAAATGAAATGAAACTATGTTTTTGTTTTGTTGCCATCTCTAATAAATAACGTACAGCATCATCTGAGCACAAAATGCTGGCACAGTTTCATTTCAAAGCATGCAGTTGTGCATGTAGGTGACATTACCAATGAAAATGATGCTGTCCTGCCTTACAAAAGACCATTTATGCATGTGAATGGTATTGGTAGGTATGCCCATATCCTGAGCCAAGCTGCAACAACCATTTAGTGCTATAGCAAGCGTTTATATTGCCAGTGTTTGTTTGACAACTCCTCCTATCATCCATTTAGATTATCAGCGAGCCTGGGCATTGGAAGTGACCTCCTTCTTGAAATCCCATTTATTAAGTCACACAGCATCATTTTAGTCTTTCTGTTTTTGAAACTAGATAATTTGCATGTCATGCTTGTGGAAGTAACCAGACAAGACCTTAGGATTTGTTTTAATGCATACCAGGGAGTTCAGGAAAGTTGATTTCAGTAAGCTTCAGTATATAATGGGTCTATCCTATGGGCAGATTTATCTAAAGAAAAGGGAGTTTCTTAAAGGTGACATACTGAATTCATAATCACAACCAATTCCTATGACATTTAGAGGAACAGATCACTAAGACCAAGTACAAATGAATTGACAGTCATTATAGAGAGAAAGTTAGGAAGCTTAACGAGCAAAACGAGCTGGTGTGCAAAGCGTAACAAAGGGATGGTAGTTACCGGATGTAGAAGGAAGAACAAGGAAAAGGCACATCTGCTGAATGGAAGCAGTGGAGAATAATAATAGACAACAGAGAGAAGACAGAACTGCTGAACAGCTACTTTGCCTCTGTTTTTCTCCCATAAGCCAAAAAGTGTCCAACCTACAATAGTGTATTAATAATAAAGGAGTAAAGGAGGGGGCTGTGGACAGGCTAGGGAACAGCTGGAAAAGGAACATTTAGCTACTTTAAATGAATTCAAGCTTCCAGGTTCATATGACCTGTCTCCCAGATTATTAAAGTACATTCAAAATAACTTTAGATGGAATTGCAGCGTCTGTATCAATAACGATAATCTTGGAAAATTCTTGTAGAACAGGTGAAAAAGGCAGCAAGCAAAAGCCATCCCCATTTTCAAATAGGCTGTATGTTCTCAGCAGTTACGGATAGGTTGACTTGACATCAATAGCATGATAGGTTCTAGAACGTATCATTAGGCAGTCAGCCCACGAGCACTTAGAAAAGAACACTGTGATTTCTGAGACCTAGCATAAGTTTCTTAAAAGATAATAGAAGACTTATCTTCTCTTTCTTTTTTTTAATAGAGTCCAAAGCTTGGTAGAAAATGATGCTGTTGTAATATAATAATATTGTATTCAGTAAGAGTTT
This sequence comes from Phrynocephalus vlangalii, assembly GCA_037367305.1. Taxonomy (NCBI): domain Eukaryota; kingdom Metazoa; phylum Chordata; class Lepidosauria; order Squamata; family Agamidae; genus Phrynocephalus; species Phrynocephalus vlangalii. The sequence continues at coordinate 26,529 of JAWVWN010002664.1, read as the reverse complement.
TGAGAAGCTCCTTCATTATATTATTCCAACAAAGCTGGTAAAATGTGGTTAGATGATGCTACTGACAGATGGGTTTGTAGATAGCTCACAGGTCATGCTTTAAAAGGGTTCACCAGTATTCTGGACAGAAAGGAAAAGTGGAATGCCACTAGGTTTTTTTGTCCTGTGCCCAATGTTGTTCAATATACAATCTTCTTCTTCTTCTTCTTCTTCTTCTTCTTCTTCTTCTTCTTCTTCATTATTATTATTATTATTATTATTATTATTATTATTATTATTATTATTATTATTATTATTATTATTATTATTATTATTTTAGAGTATTTTGACCCCACCTTTCTCCTTCGAAAAGTACCCAAGGTGTCTTACAGTAACAAGGGACAATATACAGCCCAATACAATTAAAACCTATTGAAGTAATTGAGAGCAGTGAATTGAGGGACATCTTACAGCAGTGGTTCTCAACCTTCCTAAGCCCACAACTCTTTCTTACAGTTCGTCATTTTGTGGTGACCCCTTGCCCTGCTTGGAAGAGGCCACAAGCCCCCTTTGACAGGTAGTAGTAGTAGTAGTAGTAGTAGTAGTAGTAGTAGTAGTAGTAGTAGTAGTAGTAGTAGTAGTAGTAGTAGTAGTGTGATAAACAAAAATATATAACCTCTCTCGTTGCCTGCAAAACCTTACTCATGGATGCACAGAATATTGGATGGGATTCAAAAGTGGCATAATGGGGATGGACATTATTTTATTTGTGGTAACAAAGCATATTCCACTTTGCCCCCAAGATGGGAAGGTACGTGTTATGTGGGAGTGATAATGTTTATATTCCAGATGGGACAGTAGTAGTAATTTAGACAATAAAATTCCTGAATGAACCAATAAGCCAATTAAGAAGTGTGGGGTTTGTGGTTCATGAACTTCAACAAACTAGAATCCAAGATAATCCAAACTAGAATCCCGTTTGTTGCTTTGTTTACTGTGATTGCCATGGCAACAGTTGAATTGGCTTGCATTTCCCTTATTTTTCACACCTCTGCTAATGTTCAGTTTTTATGTCTGACAAGAGTAATCTGCCTCTTTTCTGGCTTGGCAGAAAGAGGCAGAATTATCTTAGAAAAGGTAAGAGAAACCAAAATCAAAAGGAATTGCAGAAAGAGAAAAAAGCCTGGCCATTGACAAGATGTAATGTAGTAGATGCAGCCTTGTTAGGGAATGAGAAGTGGTGCACCTTTTATTTGGTGACTATATAAATCTTAATTGGGGGGGGAGGGGAAAAGGAACACTAATGCAATAAGATGTAAGGCAGGAAGAGCAAAACCTAGTGCACAGACTGCAGGTGTCCACCATGGGATGAATTGAAAATTGAATCACATTTTCTGATGGATTTGGCTGATTCATCAAAATGCATTGATTTGAATTCATCATTTTATTTATTTATTTATTTATTTATTTATTTATTTATTTATTTATTAAGGTTTATACACCACCTGCTTTCGAAAGGGAACTCAAGGTGGTGTACATAAGAATAAAATAACTCACAACAATCATAAATAAAGTCCCCAAGTGAATACAAATTGATGAATTTTAGCAAACATTATTTGTTAATACATCAGGCTATAAAAGCCCCACCTACCCCAAGGCACATAGATGCATCCCCAGACTCTCCACTATAATCCATCAAAGATTGGTAGAAATTAAGAGTTTTGATGTCTGAGTTTTGATATCCAAAGAAAGTTCTCCCCAGGCACCTAGAGACTCAAAACTTTCATAAAATCTTCCTCTTACTATCTTATACAATTTCTCCAAGTGTGGTGAAGATTAGATTTCCTCACCAAACTTTCAGGGCTTTTATAGGAAAGTCAGAGGAAGGACCCCTGCAAATCTGAGGCCTCTAGGTCCTGGGGTGTTCTTTTTATAGCATTTTAAATATGTCATTGGAAATTTATCTGTTCACCAATTTGTTGATTCATCAGCCCTGATGAATCATGAATTGTGATAAATCACCAATTTTTCTTAATTTCTATCACTAATGATTAATACTGTCACTGAAACCTTTGCAAAGGGGGTGAACTACAATAATGTAACAGTAGCAAAAAGTCACCAAGCCACTATTTTGTTAGAGAACCGGGGGGGGGGGGGCTTCCCAAGGAAGTGTTCACCTTTTGCATTAAGAGAAAGGCACTCATCAGCATGTTTAAGTACACAAAATTTGTGTTGTGGTTGTAAACCATAAATGCTGAAGAGGTTAATAGAACTAAATATATCTCCAGTAACATTTGTGCTAAGTTAGGGCCACTTTTTAAGATATGAAATGGAGGAGGTAATTATTTTGTCAGCTTGTTCCCCTTTAAGATTAAATATGCTCTTTGATATATGCCAAATAAATACTAGTAATAAAGAGATCAATGAGCCAGACTTCTTTTCAAGGCAGCAAAAATATAAATGAAAGTCAAGTTCTCAATTTGCAGTTATCTCATTGAGAAAGGTGTCACAGATGGACTGCTGGCAAATCAATTATAGATGTAAGGTCCGTGATCCAAAGGTTTTGCTCTACCATGATGAAACTTCAAGGTATGATGGTTGAAGGAAAGATAAAGTGAAGATAACAATGAAGGAAAGATACTGAAGAGATAAACTGAAAGAAACTAATAATATGCTCACTCTTGCTCTTGTTTATTCAAGGAATCTATAAAGTTTGTCCTTAAAATATTGCTAGATGAAGTAGCAATACAACCATTTTGCTTTTTAACTCAACACAGATTATATGAATAAAATTAGCTATCTGTCTAGACTGCAATCAGTTTTTTTTTTAAAAAATCATTATTTATTTATTTATTTATTTATTTATTTATTTATTTATTTATTAGGCTTTTTACCACCCATTTGGCAGCCATGGCCACTGATAATGAAAGGCACCCAACTTACTGGGGGCCGTCACTGAGGCCAGTGTGGCAGTCAGGGCCCAGGCACCAGCATAGCTCTATGTAGAATGGCAGAACCACATTTATTTATTTATTTATTTATTTAGTATTATTTATTTATTAGACTTGTATCCCGCCCATCTTCCCAAAGGGAACATGAAGTGATGCTGGGAAAGCGCAGGAGGCTGGGAACAGTAGTAGACATTGACCTATGAGAGGAAGCCAGGATGCCCATGTGGGTGTGCCACGTGACTGGCACACCTGGTAGGGAGGGGGCTAAGGCAGGAATCAGAGGCGGATGCTTATAGCCCAGAGGCCTAGAAGAACCCCAGTTGAGCTCCGTTCTTCACAACCCAACCAACATATGCTGTTTGCACAAAAGCTATTCATAATTGTACATGAAGTTGAATTTGAATGATTGTTTTTAATAAAGGTTTTGTAAATTAAGTTTAGCATTTTATATGTTACAATGGATCCAAGTGGAAGGGACAGAAACCCCTAACCTTGAAATGGCAGGGAACACCAGAGTGGCTTGCACTTATGGATACCAAAGGGCTGCTATTGGTTGTGTCTCCATGTGATCCGTGACGCTGGAATTGCATGTGCTGGATCTAACCTAATACCTGCCAAGTGAATACTGGCCATTGTCATCAATAAAAGTTGTGGCCTTATTTACTCCAACAAAACTGAGGTGTTTGAATATGAGCTCCAGGAACTGGAACTGCTTAGCATTAGAGCCACAATAGTAGCTTAATCAAAATGAATGTGTAAGTACTGATTAAATTTGTTAATTTAGATGTGCTTCCTATTTAAATTGCCCAACAAGTCCAGGGATTATATTTATGTCTTCAGTACATAATGGAAATATTTGGTACTTGTTTTGAACAATGTGTTCTATACACCATACATTAATATTACAGTGCCCAGTTACTTAAATCCAATCCAGATGATATTCTCATTATGAAAAGAGATGAATTCTCTTTCACCAAATTAAGCCTTCAGAATAATCCAAAGACAAATGCAAACACAGTAACAGACTGCATATAAGGCACACAGAAGGGAGAGAATTCTTTAAAATTATATGTATAAACTTATATACGTTAATTTAAAAAAAAAAACAAGTCTCACTATTCTGTTGACTGGGTGTCAAAAATTGCACCCAGTGTTTGCAAGGCAAGGATCTCAATCTCGATCTCTTTTCCAGTTCAAAAGCCTCCTTTATTTAAAAAAATAAAATAAAATAAAAACATTATATAATAAAATATATATAAAATGGATGAATGGTATTTACCTGAATAGCAGAAATCATGTGAAATTACATAATCTCTTATGGCATTTTATCGAAGAGTTCACAAAACTGTTCTATCCTGAGATTGTGCTTGGGTTTCAACATGTTTCAACTTCATACTAGATCAGTGGTGGCGAATAGACATGGGCACGACTAGAAAAAATGACGTTTCGAGTTTTTGTTTATCGGAACGGGTCCGTTTCGGGTCGTTTCCGTTTGTCGTGAAATTTTTCAAAAATTGGTTGTTTCGTTTGTTGTTTGTCATTTGTCTGGAAGTTGAGTCATGGCTACTGGACTTCTTTTTTGAGAGATAGAAATGTTTCGCGGTTCATCCAAACAGCTTCATCGGTCTTCATCGCTGGATGAACAGCGAAACATTTCTATCTCTCAAAAAAGAAGTCCAGTAGCCATGACTCAACTTCCAGATAAACTCACCTGGATGACTGAGAATCTTCACAGATGTTTTGTCATTTGTCGTTTCCACCGCGATTTAGCGCAATTTGACTTCCCAGAGCATAGGGGCGTCCTGCAATCAGGGCCGGCGCTAGGTGTTTTTGCGCTCTAGGCGGTGGGCGGGGCGGCGGGGCGGGCGGTGGGGGAGGTGCGGGCGGGCAGCGGTGGCGGGGGGCCATGGGCGGGCGGCGACAATGGCAGAGGGGAGGCGCGGGCGGGCGAGCGGGTGGGCGGCGGCCGCGGGCGGGCAAGCGGGTGGGCGGCGGCGCAGGTGGGCAGGCAAGTGGGCAGTTAGGATATCACTTAGGATAGAGGTTCTGTTCTTGGCTTGCACCCCAAATGTGTGTGTCTGCAAGCAAATTGAAGTTGGGAAAATAGAAAATAAATGGTAGTATATATGAGCTGCCTAGGTGCCCTAAGCACATCCAATCTCGCTTGATTTCGGAAGCTAAGCAGGGTCGGCCCTGGTTAGTACTTGGATGGGAGACCACCAGGGAATACCAGGTGCTGTAGGCGCCTAGAGTAGGAACTGGCAAACCACTCCAGTATTCCTGCCAAGAAAACTCCATGGATATGGAGTCACGAAGAGTTGGTCACGACTGTAACGACACAACACACACACACAATATATTTTTAAAATAAATCCACACCTCCCACTCCCAGTCAAACCTCCCCCTTTATCCAATATCAGAAAAAAAATCCTCACAAACTGCCAGAGGGGAAAAAAAAGAATAAACTGCTATTCCCTTCAGCAGACAAAGCTGCAGAGAATCAAATAAATTATTTTCTAAATTCAATTCCCTCCCTGCCTGCCTAACTTAAATCCTAAAGCCTCCAGCCTCCCTCCTCAATCTCGATAGGATCACACCAGCACCAGCAGCCAGCCCTCCTCCCTCAACCACATCCATACACCCGACTGCGATTTCTGGAAGGTGCCTCTGCTTTTTATGCCCTCCGAGACATCCAGAAGTGTCAGTCAAAAACCTGCCGATGCCATTGGTGGAATGGTTCAAAAAATTTGCATGGTCCCATCCCATGCCCCAAATGGGCAGGTCTAAAACAATAAAAAATAAAATAAAATAAAATAAAATCAATGTGACATTTTATGGCTATAAAAAACCCACTGCTGCTACTATTAAAGATCAGGCATTTAAAATAAATAAATTTCACATGTTTCTGTGGTGATTTGGTGTGTTTTTTGACCACAATTTCAAAAGAAAAATTGTGGTCGCCATTTTGGATCCCCCCCCCCCACTGCATGGCATGAAGCGAGACAGACGACGAGGATGACCCCCCAGCCTGGTGCAAGCAGCCTAGGACAGGAGAGGGGGGGAAGGCCGGGGACTCCCCCTAGAAACCACCCCTCTAGTAGGTGTCCTCAAGCAGGCATATTTTCACCTGCTTTTTTGGCCAGGAGTCGGGGGTTTTTTTTTTAACTTTTTAAAACATTTTTTCTGTGCTGCTTGACATCGCGCGATCGCCGCGATGCTATTAATGACAACGAAAAACCCGACCCAATTTTTCTTTTTTCGGGTCGGGTTCGAGCTGGAGCGGCGTAATTATCGTTACCGTTTCTGTTACATAACGGAAATGATAACCGAAAACAGAAACGACAATTTCGCCGCTCCGTGCCCATGTCTAGTGGCGAACTTTCAGCACTCCAGATGTTTTGGACCACAACTCCCAGAATGCCAAGCCTGTACTGCAAATGACAAAGGACTATTGGAGTTATGGTCCAAAACATCTGGAGTGCCAAAGGTTCGCCATCACTGTACTAGATCATCATCTGCAAAATCAGCATCATAAGGTTGCTCACTTCATTTGGTAGCATATTTATTCTGAAGATAAACCAAGGAGACAGTGACAATCAATTGACGTTGAACTGTTGGCTTGCTAGCACATGAATTCAGGCTGGCAGCTGCTGCTTTGCCCTCATCACCCACTTGAAGTTACCAGACTGAAATTCTGCAGAGGTACTAGAACCACAATGATCAGAATCTTCCAGTGAAGAACAAGGTAGAGGATGCAATCCCATGTATATTTACTTGAGAGCTAGCCCCTGAGACTAAGCAGGATACACTTCTGAATAAACACTGCAAACATAGCAGCTCTCTACCACTGTGGACCTCTTCATTGCCTGCTCACTTTTCTTTCTTCTTGTCAGTGTTCCACAGCAACACTAAGTCCTATGTGTTTTCCCCACTTTTGATGTTGACAGTGTGGCTGAACATTTGCAATTGGTGTCAGAGGTCTCACTGCCATAATGGCAATAAAACATGGATGTATATTTAAATCTGTGCCAAGTATTTAATAAATGTTCTGGCCGTGAAAACCATTTTTGGGTTTTTTTAAAAAGTAACTCCCAGTTAAAGCAATGTGAGCTGCTTATATACTGTCCCATAGTACCTAAAACATTTTCTGTCCAGTTTACAATTTAATTATGAAGACTACACATTGTGCGCCCTCCCCCCATCCAGTGAGCTTGGTACTCATTTTACTGACCTTGGAAGGATGGAATGCTGAGTCACCCTTGAACTGGCTACCTGAGATTGAACCCCAGTCATGTGCACAGTTTTGCCTGCAGAATAGCATTTTAACCACAGTGCCACAAGGCTCAATGCTGCAGTGAGCAATGTTTTCATTCAAAATCTTTACTGAACAATTCATCTTGTCATTTGGTATAATGTAAGCACTAAGATTAATAGCTACCATTCATTTTTAACACTAGAAGGCATTCTTGAACAGCAAATCTGTCTTGAGAGCAATCAGTTCTAATCTTCTTTTTTCCTGCCCTTTCTTATCTTGCCCCCAGGAAAAACAGCAACCAACGACTTCTACAGTAGTATTCTCAATGTTAAGCATTAGAGGTATGCACCAAATTTGGATAAATACCAACTTCAAAACCAAATTGGCCTGATCTGTAAGAGATGCATACTGATGTGGAAGGTTCACACAGCCTTCTTTTCTTCCAGGGTCAGTAAATTAAGGGCCTTTTCACACGACCCCTAACATCCGCTGGCCACTTAAATTCGGCCAGGGATCTTGGGGGTTTGTTGCTCTTCCTGCGTCCCCACCCCTCCGCACTTCCTTGATCCTGTCTGCGTGAGGAGAGGGAGGAAGAAAGAGAGGAAAAAATGCAGGCTCACCTCCGAAGCTGCCTGGAGCCCCGTCGTTGTCCTGATTCCTTCTCTTCTGTTTTTTTTTTTTTTGCCTCCCGCCCCTTCTCTTAAAGGGGCGGGAGGCAAAAAAACAAACAGAAGCAAGGAGAGCCCCGCACTCACCAGATTAAATCCGGACATGGGGATTTTCACTCTTCTAGAGCAGGTACAAGAAAAGTGTGCTGGGACGTGCTTAGTTGGGTGTGGTCGCACTTAATTTCCTGCAAACTCCAGAGCTGGTGGGGAAACAATTGTAAGCTCCGGAGCTGGCAGCCATTTGCTCCAGATTTTAGGGGTCGTGTACAAAGGGCCTTAGTGCCCAGCTTGCTTAGGGGACAATGTAACCTACATAATTTAATTGGAAATTCCAAGAGATAACTATAAGCACTATGGAGCAGTATATAAGCAGCATACAATGCTTTTGCTTTTAAAAAGAGCAAAATATAAAAGTGTAGAGTATACAAACGGCTGAACATTTCCAGATATTTGTAATTTGGTAGGTTTGATCTTTCTTTTGAGTCTGTTATGTTGATATGTTATTCTTATTGTATCTTGCTGTCAGAAAGACATTGAGGAAGAATACTTCCCCCTAGTATTTCTTGCAACCAATTTGTGGCCTTTTAAAATCTAAAATGGAGGCCATCTGTCAGGACCTAGACCTTCAGTTAAGAGCAGTAGATCAAGCAGAGATGTCCAAAGCTCTGCCTTGCCTGGTTATTTTGACTGCCTTTCAACCTGTGATGTTGTCTCAAGTGGACAGGGCCCTTTATCATTGCCATGCCACCACCTCCTCACTTGACTCTTGTCTGGCCTGACTTATAAAAGCAGCCAAGCTGTTCACCACTGAATGGGCTGCTGCAATAATTAATGGGTCTGTCTGAGAGGGCACAAGGAGACACTCATTAGACCCATTTGGAAGAAGCCACATCTGGTGGTGGACCAAACTGACAGCTATAGGCCAATTGACAATTTACCATTTATTAGCAAGGTTGTTGAGAAGGTGGTGGTGGATCAACTGCAGGGGCTTCTGCATGAAACTGACACCCTTGAACTGTTTCAGTCGGGGTTCAGGCTGTGCCATGATACAGAATCAGCATTGGTAGCCCTCCATGATGATATCTTGAGGGAAGCCAACAGGGGAAAATCATCTTTGTTGGTCCTCCTTGATCTCTCAGTGGCCTTTGATACCATCAACCACAGTATCCTCCTGAGGAGGTTCTCTGAGTTGGGGATTGGGTGCACTGCTTTGCAGTGGTTCTGTTCCTTCTTGGAGGACCGTCCCCAGAGAGTCCTGCTGGAAGAGATGGCCTCTACCCCTTGGTCCCTCAATTGTGGGATGCCACAGGGGTCGGTCATCTCTACCATGGTCCTTAACATTAGGGATGGACACCAAATGAAAAACAAAATGCTGATTCATTCGTTCATTACATAACAAAATGAAACAAAATGAAACAAACAATGGAAGTAGTGTTTCATTAGTAACGAAATGAACTGGTGGTTTTTTTAGTTTAAAATGAACTGATTCATTTCTCTGTAAAACGACTCCCTTGAGTTCTAGAGGCACCAAATTTGGTGTGAACCTTCCTCGGACATTCCCCTTTAAGCCCATTTAGAAAGATTTGGGCTTCAGGGGGCCAAGTTATTCAACTTCAAAGGGAGTGCCCCTGGAAAAAACACTTCTAATTGCAATATTATGTGCTTGAAAATTGTAGGCTCCTGCTGGGCTTGTCCCAGATTTGGGCTGCTTTGTCTCCCTGTTAGCCATAGTTTCGGCGTGAAAGAGGAGAGCACATGATCCCCGGGCTGTACGGGGATCAAAGCCCTTAAAAGGGCAGCCTGCGCTACAACCCTCCTCTTTCGCGTCAAACTGCACGGCGAGGAGGACACAGGAGCATTATCAGGTGATGAGGGCAGCCTGCGGGGCTCGAGCTTCAGCTGAGCCCTGGGTGACAAACCTGCAGCTCCTCCCTGGGCATGGGGGAGTGGGAGGGCTTCTAGCTGGGGAGTGGGGCAGCCCTTCTTGGGCCATGATCCTTCACCCCCCCACACACACTCCATCTCCCCTCCCCAGCCCGAGCTGCTGGTCCCCCAGCCGACTTACCCGCTCGTCGGGTGCAGTTAATTAAAAAAAAGAAAAGAAAAGAAAAGAAAGAAGGGGGAAGGCTGGGGCGGTAAGTGGGATGACCGCCTGCTGGCTCAGGAGCCCTCTCCAAGGCCCCGCTAGTCCGCCTACATTAAGGCCTGAGCTGCCCATCCTGGAAACTTACCCGAGCATCGTAACTAGCTCCATAACTGAATTTTTTTTAAAAAAGTCATCTGGATAGGGCCGGTGAGCGGTGATTCCCGAACGAGTGGGAGGACCGCTGGCCAGCTGCTTCAGACTCAATGAGGCCTCCCGGGCGCGCTTTTGCGCACCGCGCCTAGTCCGTTGCGCTTGGCTCGCCCACACAGCGGATCACCTTATCCGGCCGATCGCCAGCATTCTATTTGGCAGGATGTCCCCTAGACTGCCTGTGTAGTGGGCATAATTGGCCAGCCGATTGCCGGCATCCCTGTGGGATCTCAAGCCTCGGCGAGGTCCCACAGGCGCGCCAGTGTGCGCCACACCTGGCCCACGCATGGCTTGCTTGGCCAGCTGATTGCCCGCATTCTCAGTTTCGCTGGCTGCTTGAGCCTCGGAGCAGCTCTCCAGGTGCACTAGGGCGCGCCGTGCCTAGTTCGCCTATGCTGACTGATTGCTGGTGCTCCTTGGGCTGCTTTAGCCCTGGGAGGCACACTGTGCCTTTTCCACCCACATAGCGGGGTTAACTGATCTCTTCTGGGATGGCCGCTTGCTGACTGCCAGCACAGATAAAATCTCCGTGACTGCGGGCGTGCAGCACCACATGGCAGGCCTAGGTGCTTGGCCGTCCCCTGCTCATATGGATATATAATAAATAATAAATACATAGATAATAATGATAAAACAGGCAACTGAGTATTGAAAGGGGACAGAAGGGGTACAGGGGATTGCTTATCCCATGGCAAAAAGGGTGTGATCCCCATCAGTAAACGGGCCCCTTGCCCTTGTATCCCCCTTCAAAGGCACCCAGGTCAGATGCCATCACTACCTCCTGTGGCAGGGAATTCCACAGACTAACAACGCACCGAGCGATATAAATATTTTATTTTGTTAATTCTTACTCTCCCAGCCCTCAATTTGAGTGTATGTCCCCTAGTCCTGGCATTTTGTGAGAGGGAGAAGAGCTTCCCTCTATCCACTTTACTCATGCCCTGCATTATTTTGTATGTCTCAATCATATCCCCCCCTCAGGTGCCTTCTTTACAGACCAATGAGCCCCAAATGTTTTAGCCTTTCCTCATAAGGGAGGTGATTCAGCCCAGTAATCATTTTGGTTGCTCTCTTTTGCACCTTCCCAAGCCCACTATATTTTTCTGATTGAGCATATTCCTGTTGATGCTCGGGGTAAGATCCCATGTGTTTGCTGGGGATTTTTCAGTTCTGAGTAGCACCTATATGTGCACAGCTCCAGCTACTTCAGACTTTTGATTACACAAACTAGGAGGCCACTGTCACCTCATTCTCCCTCTAAACTTTTGCTGAATGCACAGGGAAGGTTGAGAGAGAGTGGAATGATTTTTTTTCTTTTTTGCATGACATGGACTGACCAAATTCATACTCCCCAATACAGTTTCAACCTGGAATGTAATTATCATCTAGTTTTCAATTCTTCGCTCAGTTTTCCTTTTATAGATCTCATTAAGAGACATGGCAGTCTATGATATTTTCATAAACTGAATACAAAATAGTTTGGGAATAGATTACCCAAAATGCCCCAAAGAGAAATACAAACAAAATGTTCTTGAACTTATCACTGAGTGGGAGCTTTGCCCATCTTTGGCATAGAGGCATCTGAAAGGAACTACTGCTGAACGTCAAAATATCCTGTATCTCTGAATTCCAAAATAAAAAAAATAATAAAAAAAATTGCCCCTGCGAATACAGTAGACCAGGATAAAGTAACTTTTACCCCTACCACTTTTGCTATATTGGGTAACTATGCTGTTAGGAACTGGGGCATACGATTCTATTTTCTGTTTCATGAGAAAGCAAATGGAAACAATACAGTTTAATAGTCAGACAGTGGGGATAGATTAAAAGTTGGAAACATGTAAAAAAAAGACAGCATATATGTACAAAAGTGAGCATCCCAACATGTTTTATAGAGAGAGCTTTATTTATATTAAATCTCACTATTAATGGCTGTTAGACAGTACTGAAATGTTTCTTCTTCTCACATGCTCTTTGTAACTTAAGGTTACCTTTTAGTGATATAAAATGCCTCTTCTGACTCCCTGTTCTAAACTTGAATATATCTAAAATGTGTTGGGCTGTATTATTCTCCACTGAGCATGGGGCAATAAATGAATGAGTATAACCTCAATCTTACTTTACCTATGGAATCATCAGTTATAACGTAGCATTCATGGAATCAGGAGGGAGACTAATCTGCACATTAGTTGGGTGTTGTTGTTGTTGCTTGTTGTTTATAGCCTTTCTAGATCATGCATGTGGTCAGTTCTAAGCCAAGCTTATAGGACTAACTTATGTGACTAGCAAGAATAAGAACACTACATGGATTTTTGACTTTTCCTCCAGTGAGCCAGCTGGGTGACCACTGCCCAGATGGCACATGCTCAACCCCCAAGTCATTGACAGTTGTTCCCTGGAATAAACTAAGCTTTTTCATATGGAGTTCCAATAAAATGTGAATAAAGTGTAGGCAGAGTATCAATATGCTTCTCTGATAATAAATAAATAAATAAATAAATAAATATAATCACCTCCTAAATGTTCTTTAATATAATTTGCATCAACTTGGCATTTATGTATGTTATTCAAGTTAGCTAGAGCCCCTTGCTTGTCATTAGAACTATTAAGCAAAATTGTTCCTCTGTCATCTGGCTCATAATTGATCTAGAGAAGTATGCATATTACAACAAGTTCAAGATTGTTTCCCTTTTGAGGGCATTAAAGAAGCAGCATCATTTTGTTTAAGGGTCCTTTTGTCTGAGGGTCAGCAATGTAACCATCACAAATTACCCGAATGTTTTCTACATGGCGGAACTAAATGGATTTTGACTAAGCACAGCCAGCTTTTCATCTAGCTCTTAATGGTAAAGAGAAAGCTTACTGAATACTGGTTGTATTTAGAGATGGGCACGACTTGAAAAAATTTTTTTTCGAGTTGTCGTTAGTCGGGCCGGTTCCGTTTCGGCTCGTTTCCGTTTTTCGCGAAAATTTGCAAAAATTAGTCGGTTCGTTTTTTCATTTTTTCGTTGTCGTTAGTACTGGTTTGGGGAGGGGGTAGCGGGCTCCTGGAGGGAGCTGCAGGAGTCAGCAAGAGCCACAAGTGACGGACTGGCAGACTCTTTGCACCCGCTGTGTCTCACGGACTTGCATGTAGTGCAAACGGCTAGGGTTAGGCTAGTTACGGGTGAGGTTAGGGTGAGTATTGGGGTGCACCTCTGGGTGCCTCTCTGACCCACTTAGAAGGACAGTGTACTGGCGTATGGGTTAGGCTTAGGGTTCGGGTTTGGGCTACGATTAGTGGGCTGTTTATGCCCGATTGGCACATCCCAGAAGTCTCTGTGGTCAACCTGACCAAGTGGCCATGCGATTGGTGGAAAATTTGCATGGTCTACTCCCATGGGCGAGCCCATCATTGCAAATGTGCAGGTGTAAAAAAATAAAATAAAATAAAATAAAATAAAATCAACGGAGACTTTTTTTTGCAAGAAAAACCCACTGCTGCTACTGTAAAAATTCAAGCATTTAAAATAGCTAATTTTCGCATGTTTCTGTGGTGCTTTGGTGGGGTTTTGGGCAACGATTTCAAAAAAAATATTGCGGTCGCCATTTTGGATCCCCCGCACTGCATGGCAAATGGATGCGCCCTCCCAGCCTGGTACCAGCAGCGCAGCAGTAGCAATAGCCAAGGAGAGGTGGGGCGGGGAACCCCCCCCCAAATAAAACACCCTTCTGGCCTGGTAGGTGCCCTCAGACAGTTTTCGCCTACTTTTAGGGCCGGGAATCGGGTTTTTTTTTTAACTTTTAAAAACTTTTTTTCTGTGCCGCTTGGCATTGCGCGATGCAAGTAACGAGCATGACAAATCAGACCAAATTGTTCGTTCGTCGGTTCGAGCTCGAAGTCTGGCGGAGTAATTCCCGTTTCCATTTCCGTAGAGTAACGGATGCAAGTAACGGAAACGGAAACGGGAATACCGCTAAGTCGTGCCCATCTCTAGTTGTATTACATTAGCAGGAAACCTCTTGCACAATGGCCCGGCCAGCCTCACCAGTAGAGTTCTAGGCTCTGCAAAAGACATAAGCTGGAATGCGGTTGGAAGAACTTAACATTATGCCTGCAAGAGGTTACAAGATATCATCTCCAGACAGTCCACATCGTACTATTAGATTTCACAGTGGCGCTGTGCAATTCATTATGTCACTATTTGTGAAATACATATGCAGAACTTCTTTGCTAGCTTTGAAGATATAATTTCACCTTGGCACAATTATAGCTACCAGCTGTACAACCTCTATGTGGGGTAGTAGTTCTGCAAGAGGATTGAATTTCCTCTGTCCTCGCATGTGGCAGTGGCACTGTGGCCTGTACACGTGGATGTGCTAGATAACTGATGAACTGGTTGGAAATTCTAAGTCTTTTTGAATTTAACGTGACTATAATTAAAGCTGGCATCCCTCCATCTTGAAAGTGAGTCCATTTGCCGTAAATCAGGTATGGGAAGGATCGCCCAGATATTGTTCAGCCTCATCAATAAAGGCCACCAGTTATTTCGGGCAAGCATATTTGGAGGCCCAGTACTGGGGTCAATTTATTATTATTATTATTATTATTATTATTATTATTATTATTATTATTATTATTATTATTATTATTATTATTATTATTATTATATACTGTAAAGAGGGCTGTGGGTCTCACTAATGAGTTGAGTTTCTACAGGTCAGTGCAGCACCGACCGCCTTCGGGTCATTATTTGTGGCCACAGCTAAATATTTTCAGCAGCAAAATATGCTTGATACTCATCTCGGACTTGGTGACTGTGTCCGGATGAACTGGAGGAAGGCGCAGAACAAGCTGGGATAGCTTCTCTACAGTTGCATCCCGTTGCGCCTCTGAAGCCTTGATTGCCACTTCGCTTGTACACCTGGACTGGAGAGGAAAGTGCTGAATGAGATGGGATAGCTTCTTTACGGTTGCATCCCATTGCACCTCTGAAGCCTTGATTGCTGTTCCACTTGTCCACCTGGACTGGAGAGGAAAGTGCAGAATGTGCTGGGATAGCTTCCCTACGGTTGCATCCTATTGCACCTCTGAAGCCCCGATTGCTGTTCCGCTTGTCCACCTGAACTGGAGAGGAAAGCGCAGAATGAGCTAGGATAGCTCCTCTATGGTCGTGTCCCGTTGCGCCTCTGAAGCCTTGATTGCTGTTCCACTTGTCCTCCTGGACTGGAGAGGAAAGCGCTGAATGAGCTGGGATAGCTTCTCTACGGTTGCATCCCGTTGCGCCTTTGGCACCCTGATTGCTGTTCCGCTTGTACACCTGACCAGAGCTAAGGGAGAGGATTTAATTCTGAGGATAATTGAGATCTGCAGGCCTTTAAGGCCCGACTCCCTTGTACCCACGTGGTCTGGTCAGCGATGTTGCCACGGCTGGTGTGGCTGGGTGCCCGTAACCCACTGAAGGTGGATCTGGCCAAGCAATGTTTGAATCGAGAAATTGCTATTGCTATGCGCCAGGGCCTCGGCTCTGTGAATATTCACCCAGATATAAAATTCTCACGACCTAAGCTCTTTAGGAGTGATGATATTCATTTGAATGAAGCTGGCTTGGATATCATTTTAGCTGACTTTGGGATGGGCGTGCCATGCTAGATGGCTTGGTAGTGGGCAAGGAGCATGTATAACAGCTCCTTTGCCATGGCGGGTAGTGCAACTAAAATGGGGCCAAGACTGTGACGTCAAAATGGTAAATGCACCTTGGACAGGGAGCAGGGCAGCTGTATAATACAGAATATCAAATATAATAACAACTTATAGGTAAACCCCACAGAATGAAAGTAAATTAAAAGATCATAAAGTCACTGAGCTCGTACGGCTGCCCCAAGTGATATGCTGACCTAGTTTTGGCTGGGAGGGCTGCTTCCTTTGAACAGCACCCCCGTACTGGGTCACAACATGGCGTCACACTAAAACAACATATGTAGGCTAAAATATAAGTTGCACTATGGGAGGCCCATCCCTCGGCTACAACTATTTAGTTACAGTTTCAGTACAGTTAATAATAAAGTTATTCATAAAGTTATTAATAAAGTTGTGGCCCAATTTAAAACCGAATGATCTGTGTGGACTCCTTATTTTGGGACTGGGGGGACAAAGTGATCCCAGGCAGCTAGCCGCGTGGAAATTACAGTGGAGGTTCCTCAACCTCTCTCCTTGAAACACACCCAATGTGGAATTGTTTGGGGTACAGGGAATGGAGTTATTGAGCTCCAAAGGGGCTGTGGGGAACTTCATATTTTCTATGCTGTATCAAATACTGATAGCAGCCATATATCTCCCCCCCCAAAGTGACAGGGCTAGCTTCCCCAAACGATTTTAGAGGACCTTTTGAAATTTGGAAAAGTTAGGGTTTCTGGGGGCAGAGATATTAAACTCCAAAGGAGGTGGGGGTGCTTAATGGAAGGAGTGTGTCCGGCATGGTTTAACAATTATAGGGTTAATTATTTGATAGCTTCCCGTCAGCGTGCTGAGCCATACTCCTTCAATTAAGTTTCCCCTGCAGCCCATTTGGAGCTCAATAACTCCATTCCCTGTACCCCAATGACAATCAAGTCAGTGTGTAAATAAAGCAAATCCCACACTGAGGATCATTAAGGAGAGAATTGAAGGTGCCGGTTCTTAATGCATTTCTGTGGTAGCATTATGTTCACCATCTGAAAAGCATATTCTAGATCTGGAAATAGTCAGGAAAGGGGGTCACCAAACCACTGTAATGAAGCAACTAGCCCTGTGGCGAAAGTGGGGAAAGTGCATTGCAAGAGATATAGACATTTCTCAGTTGTTCTCTCCTGCATTTTTGAAAACCCAGATTCTTTTCAATCCGAATGTAATGAAATATGTGCATTTTGTTAGATTGTTTAAAAAGAAATCTGAAATTAAATACTTCTCCATTTGCAGTGGTCACAGGTAACGTTATTCTTGCTTGGACAAGGTCATCTTCTAAGCATATACAAATAATGATATGTGGTTGAAGATGATAAACCAAAGTGAGTCCTAGTTTGGGGAGAAAAATGGGATGTAAAGCAAATAAATACAGTGGATATTGAATATCTTTCATTGTAAAGATTCCTCATTGAAAAGGCAGAAATGTCTGCTGATGAGATAATAGTCTGGGGACAGAGTTTTTGATGGAGATACTCATCCCAAAATGCCAAGCAAATGAGAGATTAATATCTATATGAGGCCACTGGCTCAGGTCATCCAAAGTTTTGGAGTTTGATGTCATCAGTACGCTGATGATATGCAGCTCTATTTCTCCTTTTCCACCTCTGCAGTGGAGGCTGCCCAGAAGCTTGACTGCTGCCTGGCTGCAGTTCTGGATTGGACCAGGACCAACAAGCTCAAACTTAATCCTGAGAAGACTAAGTTTCTGTTCTTCAGGGGTGCCCTGGATGGGTACAGTGGTCCTCTTCGCAGTCTGGATGGGAATGTCCTCCAGCTGGCAGAACGAGTGGGGAGTCTGGGTATTGTCCTGGCTCCAACATTGTCCCTGGTGTGCCAGGTGGCTGACATGTCCAGGTAGGCCTTTTACCACTTTAGGCTTATTGCTCAGATTTGCCCGTACCTTGGTTGTGCAGGTGCTGGTCATGTTGAGGATAGATTATTGCAATGCTCTCTACATGGGGCTTCCCTTGACCCTTGTTCGGCAACTGCAGCGGGTGCAGAATGCGGCAGCCAGATTTGTGGTTGGTACAGGCAAATATGACCGCATCACCCCAATTCTGGCTCACCTATATTGGTTATCCATTGCCTCCTGAATGAGGTTCAAGGTGTTGGTTTTCATTTACAAAACCCTCCATGGCTTGGGACCTGAATATCTGGCAGAGCATATTTCCCAGAGGTCAGAGCTGCTCTGGCCAACCTGAGCCTCCATGACTTTCTCACTCCAGGTGGCCACCCCCAGAGAGGCCTGTAGGATGGTAACACACAACTGGGCCATCTCTGTGGCTGGCCCAGCTTCCTGGAACAAATTGCCAAGTGAGATACACCAGGCCCCATCCTTGGTGTCCTTTAAAAAGGCTGTAAAAACTTGGCTTTTCAGGGATGCCTTTAGCAATTGTTGAGGTGTGTTTGTTTTTTCCTCTGCGTTTGTTGCCTGTTTTGTTTAGTGTTTTATGCCTCTTGCCATGTAGTTGTTTGTCTGGTTGCCTTGCATTGATGTTTTTATTTTTACCTTTATTATTATTTGTTGTTCTTTATTATGGTGCTTTATGAAAACCGCCCAGAGTTCTCTTTGGAGAAAATTGGTCACAGTATACAAATGCATGAATGAATGAATGAATGAATGAATGAATGAATGAATGAATAAATGAATAAATAAATAAATAAAAGAAGAAACCACTGTTTGAAGCAGCGTAGTGTTTAGATGGGTCTTCGGTTTGCTCCAGCAGGGCTTCTCTTACGTTCTTTGGAGTAATTCTAGCAATCTAATATAGAGTAAGGAGGTATTTCAAATGTGCAGAACTAATTTACCTTTCAAGGGAAAGTAAACCCAGTGTGTGAACCTTCATGAACTACAATCATTCAGTTGAGCTTTGGGGAAGTATTGTTACGGCAGGCATGAGGCTGGTTGGCTTTCCATTCCATATTTTTGTTTTAGAGTCTATCACCCTACGGATAAATCTCACTCATTTATTTCTGAAGCTGCAAATATCCCAGTATTATAAAACTGAGTACATATAGATTGAACAGAGGGAAATCTGACACTTTCCTTTAATTCTATATATTTTGGTGTAGGAAACATTTAAAGAAAAAATTGTTTTAGTTGCATATGCACTGAAATATCAATTGGAGACTAATATGACCATCATTCTGAAACATATATGACTAGTGGTTAATTTCAGCAAGTAGATCACTTTTTAGATGCAGTTTATCTGAACACTTCAGCAGATGGCTAGATTCAGTCTTTGTACTTAAAAGGATATTTCCAAATAATTCAGTACTTTGTACATAAAAGGGTACTTCCAAAGAAGCAAAGCCAGATAGGGTAACCAGGAGACATTTTTAAAAAGATAGTTTGCCTTTGTAGATAAGATGTTGTTCCTTTTGTTTCTTTTCTTCTAGAGGGTGAATGTTGTCATAGCTGTACTAGTTTTGGTTTGAGGAGGTCTAATCAATTGTGTCATTCTGAGTCCAAACTAGTCTCCCAACTTCTTAACCTGTTAAGTGGTTCCTGCCTGTGAATTGTTTTCAGTTTACTTTGCCTTGATTTATCACCCATAAAAATCTTTCCTTTTCATAGTATAACTAAAGGATTATATTAGAGGTGTTTCATTTTGGAAGGGGTCTGGTTCAGAAATAAAACATGCCAGCACAGCTGACATTTGGAACCAGGACCCACCCTCTGGAATGAAATCAACCACTGACTTACCTTGATTTGGGTCACACGGGATGAAATTCCAACCAGGAAGAAACCTCTGGCTTGTCATCTTTCCTTCTCCCTGACACTAGCGAATCAGACTGTGAGGCAGGATGATGCATGTCCTTGCAGAGCTCCTGACTGGCCAGCGCCAGGGAGAAGGAAAGATGATGTGTCAGAGGCTTATTACCCAAAGCGAGTTAAGCCAGTGGCTGATTTCCTTCTGGAGGGCAGGTCCTGGTTCCAAACACCAGCTGTCCTGGCATGTTTTGTTTCAGAACCAGACTCCTTCTGAAACGAAACACCCATCCTTAGATTATATCTCTCCACATCTTCTATATTCGGTGGATTCTTTACTTTTGTTCCTCTCTCTTACTACTACCTAGTCATACCTCCTCCCAACTCAAGAAATTCTTAGCACCATACATAGCACCTCTAGGAGTTGCACACCAATACTCATTCCTTTCAGAAAATCTGTATTGGGCATATTGTGCAAAACAGCCTGGAACAGCAACTTCCAAGGAGGATAAACGAATAGCATTCATTCATCAAATAAGATGAGAAAGGACTAAGACAAAAACTGGAAGCCAAAGTCTCCATGCCCGAAATGGTGCCTAAATGGAATCGTACATATCCTCTCTTTTTTTAACCTCTCCTTTTCCCTTCATTTCTTAGGTATGCCAAAATATTTAATAATTAATTTTTGGGGAGCAGTAAGACTTTATCAGCCTATCCAGGTATTAAGATAATTAGCAGAGGCCTTTTTCTTGCTCCCATCTCCCAGAGAGGTGCATTTAGTGCGGACACAGGGCAAAGCCTTTCCCATTGCTGGTCTCAGACTTTGGAAACATCACAAGATAAGAACATAAGAACAGCCATGCTGGATCAGGCCAAAGGCCCATCTAGTCCACCTTTCTGTATCTCACCCAATGTGTCTGGGAGTGCACAACACTAGATATCTGTCTCCTGATACCACTCCCCTGCATCGGGCCCTTGAAGTACCCTGGTTTTAAGCCTGGAGATTATAAATCTCCATCATGGTTTGTAACCTGTGATGGACTTTTCCTCCAGGAATCTGTCCAATCCCCTTTTGAAGGCATCCAGGCCAGATGCCATCACCACATCCTGTGACAGCAAGTTCCACAGACTAACAACATGCTGGGTGATATTTTTTTCCTTTTGTCTGTTCTCACTTTCCCAACCCTCAATTTGAGTGGATGTGCCCTAGTCCTGGTATTTTTATATCTATCCACTTTACTCATGCCCTACATTATTTTGTAGGTCTCAATCATATCACCCCTCAGATGTCTTTTTTCCAGACTAAAGAGCCCCAAATGCTTTAGCCCCTGCCATGGGAGGCCTTCCTGGCCCCATCTTTGTTGTCCTTCTGTAAGCAGGCAAAATAATTTCTCTCTCAGTAACTGGATCCCTGTTATGTTATTTTTTTAGATGGAATATTATGCATTACTGCTTGGACTGGATTTGTCGTAATAGTTGTGTTTCCCATTTGTGTGTGTGTGTGTGTTCAATTTTTCAGAGTGGCATTTCCCCCCTATATTTGTTTACTTATTGATCTTACATATAATACTGACTTCTTAATGATGTAGGAGGCTCGTGGTGAAGTGGTTAAAGGGCTGTACTGCAGTTATAACTATGCTCACAACCTGGTGTTCAATTCAGGGTAGCAGGCTCATGGCTGACTCATCCTTCTATTCATCTGTGGTAGGTAAAATGAGCACCCAGCTTGCAGGGGGGGGATGTGTAACCTGCATAAATAAAATATAAACCACCCAGAAAACGCTTGAAGCACTATGGGGCGGTATATAAGAGCAGAACACTTTTTTCTTCACATTCATTGTTCTTAGCTTTTTAATCAAGCTTCCCTTTAAATGATTGATTGATTAAGAGGATTTTCAGAAGGAAATACTTTATTTCTGTGTTTTATATTTTTGATATTATTCCTATTATGAGTTTTAATATATTTTATCTTTCTTTAATGCTTTTCAAATATTTCATTAATTTATTAATTAGTTCTTAACTATTTTTCTTTTAATGATGTAAGCTGCCTTGGATCCTCTAGGAGAAAAGATGGAAATAATAAACAAACAAACAAACAAACAAACACTGCATTCATAAATAATTATATAGCACAGCTACTACTTTAGGCAGCTAACAGAATGATACACAGTCATAAAGAATGATACAAACACTGTATCAAAATAAATAATACATTTTTGTTAAGAATATTGTCAAAATAAATAATAAAAAAATGAAAAATGAAAAACAAAACAGAATGAAATGAAAATTTCCATTTTGTTTCATTTCATTTTTAAAGGCACTTCGTTTTTCATTTCATTAGGAAACAAAACGAAAAATGAAAAATGAAACAAACAAAAAAACATTTCATGCCCATCTCTACATACAACCTCACACAAATAGAGTATGACAAACATGGTTACCTCTTCCAAAACATCTCCTTTTATAACACAGATGAAAGAGACATATGGTCTGAAGCAATGAGTAATGCTTCACATATATTTGCAAATACAATGGATAAACATGTTTGTTCTTTTTCAAACTCTTAAATTGCCTTTTCAAACATATCATATTTCTATAGTACAATGAAGCATGACAGACAAAGATTAAATTTCATCATTTTCACCTCCCTACAGAAAATCTATGAGGTTGATACATTCCATATCAGTAATCCATTTCCAAAAGAACAGTCAAGCAAATCTGATAGAATTAATAAAAAAAAGTATGTCATTACTCAATATAACATATTTTTAAAATATGCTAGAACACTCACTGCAGTTTATTTTATATAAACTTTCATTTATTAAGGCCAAACAAAGCTAAGTAAACGGAAACAAACACCAACCAAATTTGTATTTCTTCTTACATAAAAGTGAACAGCAAAGGTTTGCTTAAATCTGTTCATTTTAGAGGATCATATTAACTTTCTTCTCATTATATCACTGGGTGTGTATTGCATATCCAGTTGCCAAGTTTATAACTAAGATGTAACTTTAAGAATGCAATACATCGAACAAACCGGAGTATCCTCTAAAGATCTACATATATGACTCCTGTATAGTATATTCTGAATTTTTATTGTAGAGTACCCTACTGAATTGTGTTGCATGTAATTCTATGTATTTTATATTTTGTGTTTTTATTGCTTAATATGGTCCTGTGACTAATCAATAAATTATTTATTTACTGTATTTACTGTAAGTAAGTATTTACTTACTACTACATATTAACTTTCTTCTCATTGTCGCTGGGTGTTTATTGCATACCCAATTTTTAACTCTGTTGTTTTTCAGTTCGACATACTTATTTTGTTTAGTTATTTTTAGAGCATTTTTCACTTTCGAAAAATGCTTCTTGAAGTTTAAAAGCTTGAAAACAGTTGGCATGATGCTAAATATCCTTTCTATAAACATCTCTCTGCACTTGATTGTAGATTCTGTTTATTTCTACAGTAGATCCTTCATTATCCAAGATCCATCCATTGAACAGGATTACGGTTAATTTATATTCCACTTATGCAATCTATCCATAGAAGTAAAAAAAAAAAAAGAATGTGGGTTGAGCCATGTGACCAGAAAAGCAAATTCAAAATAGGCTAGGTGATACCTTTATTGGTGACTACTAAAACAAAAAATGTAAGCTAAGCTTTCAATAGCAACTTGCTATCTTTATCAAAGCATTGTACCAAAAATGAAGTCTTGCTAGAGGATGTTGTCTATCAGGCGCTGAGAATCTTTTTGGTGAGATGGAATATACCAGATGATGGTATCAGGAGGCAGGGTAGTGTTAAGACTGCTTCAAAGTCCTGGATATGGTTTAACACCCAGCATATCAAACAAATCAGCATAGTCCTTGACCACCACCCTTCTTCCCACCTTCAGTTTGGCTGCTCGCCTGAGGGAATGGGTGGGAGGTGATACAAAAAGCATGTGTTGCATTTGAAAGTTGGGGGGAAAATAGCAATACTCACTAGGAATAATCTATTTATCTACAACAATTCACAGTATCATGAAGGATACTTTTCTATGAAGAAAAATAAGCCTTTCAGTTGCTGGCTTACCGTGGCGTGCACACAACTTTGTGTTATTATCAGGCAGGGCTGCATGTTACTGCAGCTAATGCAAAACTGAGGCAAGTAAAAGTTACCTACAAAGCACAGATAGAAGAACAAATATTTGCTCAGTGTTTGGGCACAGTATCTTCCACGGAAACTTCACTATTCTAGAACACATTTCTGATTTGTTGAATTTGTGATATACCTACAGAATACAAAGCACAAGGACATTCAGTTTGATGCTATGCTATGCATGGGCGCCTAAATCCAATCCAATTTGATACTTTGGATTGGGACTCAATTTGATTTTCTGCGACCAGTGTTGCCTTGTGCTGATTTGGGCCCAACAGTGGTGTAGTGGAATCAAGACAGGCTAATATGACATCATCTGCCACTTACTTGGAATCATCAAAGTAGCTGGGAGAAAAATGGGTTTTATTAGTAAACAGGGAATTGTTTCAAATTAACCCTGTTAGGTCTTTAGCAGTACTCAGTGCACTATATAATGGACATACTGATGGACTAGGATTTAGGAGGACTGGTTTTGAGTGCCCACACAACCCTAGAAATTCACTGGGTCTGTGGAATTGATAAAGTCCTTCCTTAAATATCTCATTTCCCTTGAATACCCAATTAAGATAACTATGAATCAATTTTGACTTGATGGCATATAGCAACATAGCATCCCTGTTGTAATTTAATGATAGCTTGATCTTGAATGGGCAAACAAGAGTTAATTAACATTATAAAAGATTTGCTTCTCTTTTGTTGATAGGGATGGAGTGAGCAGCCTCCATTTTGAAAACTTCTTATAGGGAGAGGAACCTATGGGGACTCTTACAATGTGTTCTTGGTCTTCCAATTTTCCACTAGACCACTAGGATCTGGATATAGGACAGCATTAAGATTTTGAATATTCAGAACTCCAGCTGAATGGGAACACACAGTGGCAACCTAATTATTTTTGCATAAAGCTGTTAGCCTCAGTCAGGGCTTTTTGCTGCAGTCTAGGGTGCACATTCATCAAAGGAATTTGACAAAGGAACTTGGGTATTGTGCAAAGCTAGAGGACAGCAGTATTGAATGTGCTATTTCATCCTCCATTGACTTTGTCAATGCTTCCTGTTATCACAACTTCTGACAGCCAATATTTCAGACTTTCCACTACTGTTCTCTTTATTGGGTGAAAAATCTACTAATTCTCAATGAACCCCATCCCTTAATCTCCTTTTCAGACTTAAATATCTTTATCTCCACTCTTCCTGTTTGACTTATGTGGTCTATGCAGAAAATCCCTAGCCAGCAACAAAAATAATCACCAGGACTGTTGCAATCTGGAACAAGATTTGTGGCTCTATTGCCTATAGGCTGAGGGGCAGTGGTAGAACCTTAGAAGATGTTCAGGAATGGCCTCAAGCATTCAAACAATTCATCAAACATGCAACATGACATCAAAGAATCAAAGGAGGTCATATTATAGAATAGATCCTATTTCATTTTTAACAGTCAGATTTACAGTAATCTTTAGTAAGAAAATTCCATAGAACTTTTGTATCTATGAGGTCATAATCTTTCAGTTAAGTGTAATGTATTTTACATCTGTAAAATAAAAGCACACAGCTTGCAAAAGGCTTCAACATGCTTTCCTCACTTTCTGGCTTATTCAAATACTCAGCAAAGGGCATATTAGCACAGATCTCTTATGCTCATCTAAAATGAAAAGTACACATTGGGAAGAAGAGTTCAATTATAACAGAAATAGCTTTGCCAAAAATGCAGCTCTCTTGTTTACTTGATAGAGTTTATGCTGATCCCTCTAATTGCATTCTTAGTAAACAGCTTGACATCTACACTTTCTTCCCTGAAATATTTTAACCCCTTATATAAGTATTTGGCCTTATTTATCCAGTTGGCCTTATTTATCAAGTACCATCTCAAAATTCATACATATTTTATTCCTGTTTTGGCCTTTGGGGAATCCCCTCTTAAAACATCATTACTGGAATTGCTGGAAGTCTCAAGGGGACCTGGCAGGTGCCCAAAGATAACAGGTGTTGGTATTGATGCTGGCCCTTGTGTTATGCAAGTTAAATATTTGTTAGAAATGCAGCACCAATGTTAATAAAGCAACAATCAAGTTGTCTTCACTGTATCATGGAAGGAAGAAATAACTAATATGTCTATCTCCTTCTTGTCCTTCTTAGCTATAGAGATGTACTTGTAAACTTCCTTCTTTCCCTGAGGCCACATCCCTTTCCCCCTTGCACCTCCATTTCTTTTATATGCTACAGAACAGTATTTTTAAGTGAGAAAGGGGCAAATTTGAATGGAAGCTATCTGTTTCTATAAACAAATTGAAACATCTCTTTTGATGCACTATCCACCAATAAATAACCCAAATTAATAAGCAATATGTTTTCTTCTTTATCATATTATTCCAACAGTTATTATTTATTCTCAACAACCATATACTTAGTAGCAGCTTATACTCTGCCAGTAAATAAGACATTATCCTAACAGCCATGATACCTTAGTATGGTGGTATGTTCCAAATAGAGATGGGCACGACTTAGCGGTATTCCCGTTTCCGTTTCTGTTACTCGGTTCCGTTACTCTACGGAAACGGTAACGGAAATTACTCCACCAGACTTCGAGCTCGAACCGACGAACGAACAATTTTGGTCTGATTTGTCGTGCTCGTTCCTTGCATCGCGCGATCGCGCGATGCCACGCGGTACAGAAAAAAAGTTTTTTAAAGTTAAAAAAACCCAGTTCCCTGCTGAAAAGCAGGCGGAAAAATGCCTGCCGTGCCTCAGGGCACCTACCAGAGGGGTTGTTTCTGGAGGTCCCCGGCCTCCCCCCCTATCCCCCGTCCTGGGCTGCTCTGGTGGG
>JAWVWN010002663.1:0-89783 GCA_037367305.1 Phrynocephalus vlangalii | reverse complement strand
CTAATAGAGAATTAAAGTGAGGCAAGGAAAAAGGGGTACGGTAGAAGTGTAATTTAAACAGAATGAAATGCATGACAAAGAGATGGTGCTTCCTGTATATAAAAAAACCACAAGAAAAACAGGTACTGTAACTTGGTCTCGCTCCTTCTGCTCTGCCAGCTTGGGAGAGTGAGAACAGACCAAAGAAAATACTACTTCACCCACCGCGTGGTTAGTCTGTGGAACTCCCTGCCACAGGAGGTGGTGATGGCCTCTGGCCTGGATGCCTTCCAAAGGGGATTGGACAGATTCCTGGAGGAAAGGTCCATCACAGGTGACAAACCATGATGGAGATGTGTCATCTCCAGGCTTAAAACCAGGGTACTTCAAGGGCCAGATGCAGGGGAGTGGTATCAGGAGACAGATATCTAGTCTCATGGACTCCCAGATGCATCTGGTGGGGCCACTGGGAGATCCAGGAAGCTGGACTAGATGGTCCCTTGGCCTGATCCAGCAGGGCTCTTCTTATTTTCTCCTGAAGCAGAAGGTGGAAAGGTGTGGGGATAAGGCCCTTCCACAGGGGAGGGGGGGGCATAAGGTTTCCCAGACCGGCCTACCTACTGGGGTCAGCCCATTTCACGCCTGGCACCAAGTACTGAACCCCCCACCCACCTACCCACCCACCCACAAACCCTAGTCCAGTGATGGCGAACCTATGGCACGGGTGCCAAAGGTGGCACTCGGAGCCCTTTCTGTGGGGCACCCGACATGGCCCCTTCATAGTTACCTGTATACAGGTTAAATTACTGTATTGGCACTTGGCAAAGCAATGAGTGGGTTTTGAATTGCAGTTTGGGCATTCGGTCTCTAAAAGGTTCACCATCACCGGGATTGAGGGATGCTCTTCTCCCTCTCCCAAAATACCAGAACTAGGGGACATCCACTCAAATTGAGGGCTAGGAGAGTGAGAACAGACAAAAGAAAATATTTTTTCACCCAGCGTGTTTGCCATTACTGCCCTAGTCGCTCGCCTTCCCCAGTTAAAACATTTGATCCCCGGAGAAATGCAGGGCCGGGGGGTGGGGGTGGGGGTGGCGAACAGGGCAGGGCCTGCCTCTTCTTGAAAAGTTTGGGGATGCGGGGTGTGTGTCTGTGTGTGTGGGGGGGTGTGCCTTTAGCGCCGCCACCACCAGCGCTGCGCCCCTGGCGGCCCTCCCTCCGCGCCTCTCCCGCAGCACCCGCATCATTGCGCCTTTGACCATTGCAGCGGGCAAGGGTTCCTCCCGGAGGAGGCTGGGAAATGTAGTTCTGCCGAGCTGGCTTTGAAAAGGAGACCCCTCCGGGGAAGGAAGACCCAAGACTTGACCAGGGGGTGGGATTGACGGGTGAGGAGTTGCGGCGGACAGCAGGTAGACACTGCCGGGCCACAGAAGCTCCACCCACACCGGTGGAATTCCTACCTAGGAAGCCCTTTTTTTTGGGGGGGGGGGAGAGGCACACAGAGAAAGGCACTGTCTTATTGGAATAAAAGGGCAGAAGAGAGGTAGCGAGCCCGGCTGCTTTTCTCAGAGGAGCGGGTTAACCGGTGGAACTCCCCGCCACAAGGTGCAAAAGGTTTGGTCCCTGACCTCCGCCCTTCCGCATCCTTATCAGGAGATAAGAGATATCCAGGGCCAAAGAGGGCTTAGCACGGGACCTGTGGCCCAGGAGGGCTGGGTGGTGGGGCTGGGCTGGGGGACCCCGGCCCTATTATTTACCTTGCGCAGGATCCCCATTCGCTAGCCAAGCTGCTTGCCTTCTTATGACGCCTCTCCCTCCGTCCTCCGTCTGTCGGAAAACCTGGCCAGGTCCTCGGTGCCCGTGTTGCCCCTTTCCCTTGCCATAGGGGCTGGATCCGATCTTCTCTGCCGCTGCACGTGATGGATTCTCACGTGCACCGAGCCCCTGCGCGCGTGGTCTCCTCCGGATGGGGCTGGGAGGCTTTGCGGTGGTGGTGAGGGGGGGAGAACGAGCATCTCTCTGTCCCTGATGCTCTACCCTACCCACCACCACGGATCCGTGGTCCAGGAGGGCAGCGGGCGCGGTCGGTCAGAGGGGGGCCCTCGGAGGTCGACGGGTCGCAGGGAAGCCGGGATGCTCGGGGTGGGAGCCGCAGGGAAGAAGACCGGCGCATGGAGTGAGGTTAGGGGGCTGAGGGGGGGTGCATTGGTCCCTCCTGGCGAGCTGCGAAAACCCCCACCCCCCACTTCTCCCCGGGCTACGGCCATGCCTTAGGAGGGCTCAGCAGGGCAAAATCTGCAGGGCGTGTGTGCAGTTTTATTTCGGCTGGTGCACGGACGGCGTCGGTGCTGACGCAGGGATGACTGGCTGACGGCCTCTTTCCAGGGACCCCGTGTGCCTGGCCCTGTTTGGGTTGCACGTGTGAGCGGACCGGCTCTGGCAGGCGGAAACGGGGGAAAGCAGGCCACGGGACTGCGGCTCTGGTCGCTCCCGGTGGAGGTCCATCTGCCCTCCTTCCTCCCCATGGCGGCCGGAGCCTGGACGCCTACACCAGGGGCCGGGCAAGGGAAGAAAGAGGTTTGAGGGGGGGGGGACTCTTGGCATCCTGAGACCCCCTCCCCCAACCCTAAGCCCCACCCACCCCCACTTCACCTCTGGCTCTTTCGGTGCCAGGGGAAGCCCCTCTGCCCAGCCCGACGTCTTTTGAAGGACCTGACATAGGTTGCGGGATTCTGTACCCCAAGATGCTCTAAGCCAGTGGTTCTCCACCGGTGGGTCCCCAGATGTTCCTGGACTGCAACTCCCAGAAACCCCTTCCACCACAGCAAGTGGTGGAGGCTTCTGGGAGCTGCAGTCCAGGAACATCTGGGGACCCACCAGTGGAGAACCACTGCTCTAAGCACATCCTATCTCGCCTGATTTCGGAAACTAAGCAGGGTCTGCCCTGGTTAGTACTTGGATGGGAGACCACCAGGGAATACCAGGTGCTGTAGGCGCCTGGAGAAGGAACTGGCAAACCACTCCAGTATTCCTGCCAAGAAAACTCCATGGACATGGGTTCAGGAAGGGTCAGTCAGAACTGTAACAACACACACACATGCTCAAAGCAGGCTGCTGAAGCAACATTTTACACTGGACAATGGCTTAAGAAACCTTGGCTTGTGTTGAATCTGGGGAGAGCTGCGTGAAACATCAGTGTCTATTTTAGGACAGCTGGAAACCATGTCAGGGTGTGCAGGTAAGGGCTGAGGAGGAAGGCTGAATCTCAGGTAGCTGCCCCATGGCACAGTGGTTAAATGCCTCTCCTGCGGGTAAAACTGTGCTCATGACCTGGGGTTCAATCCCAGGTAGCCAGCTCGTGATTGACTCAGCCTTCCATCCTTCCGAGGTCGGTAAAATGAGCACCCAGCTTGCTAGGGGGTGGAGGAAATGTGTAGCCTGCATTCGTGTAACTAAAAACTGTAAACCGCCCAGAGTCTACTTCAAGTGGTATGGGGCGGTATATATAAGCAGAACACTTTGGTGTATAGAAAGAGAGAGGAGAAAGACCTTGTTTGAGGGATAGGGCGTAACACTGTCCCAAGTATCTATATGGCAGCAGAGGTAGGAGGAAAATATTATAAATGTATTCCGGTAGGCTTTCTCTGCCTCGATCTGATAGCAGTAGTGACTTTTTCAGGCTTTTGGGGCATGTTCTGGAAGTTTTTCTTCCTGACGTTTCGCCATACTCTGTGTCCGGCATCTTTAGAGGGCAAGGAGTTCAGGGAACTAGGAGTTGTCTCTGTGCTCTGTGGTATACAATGAGTGAGACTGTGAGGTTTTAAAGTTGTGGGAAAGGGAAAACTTGCCCTATGCAGGAGAACAGGCGTTAGCCATTGTATTGTGATGGAGGGATTAAGAAATTTCACTGCAATCTGGGGTGGCAGCAATCGTTCTCTGTGGTTGATGGGTGTCCTTAGCTGTTCTATTGTGTGAACTGATCACTGGTCCTTGTGGCTGGTGGGGGACCATTGATCTTTGATCTTTTGCAGGCTGTACTTTCTGTACTGGAAGCCAGGCTTCATTGATTTTTAGACTTTCTTCTTTTTTGTTGAAACTGTGCTTATGTTTGTGGATTTCAATGGCTTCCCTGTGTAGTCTGACACAGTGAGTGGTAGTGTCATCCAGTATCTCTGTGAACTGGAAAGAGGATTTCATGTCCAGTTTGTTTCAGGGTGCGTTCAGCTCCTGCTGATTTTTCTGGTTGTTTTAGTCTGCAGTGTCTTTTCATGTTCTTTTATTCTGGTCTGGATGCTGTGCTTTGTGGTCCCTATATATTAGATAGATAGATAGATAGATAGATAGATAGATAGATAGATAGATAGATAGATAGATAGATAGATAGATAGATAGATAGATAGATAGATAGATCAGTATATATGTGTATTCGGTAGCTGCAGAGGCAGACTTCAGGATTTCAAGGGCCACACTCTGCCAGCCTGTGTAAGCCTTGGGCAGGCTACATGGTTGGTTTATTGATAGATAGATAGATAGATAGATAGATAGATAGATAGATAGATAGATAGATAGATAGATAGATAGATAGATAGATAGATAGATAGATAGATAGATAGATAGATAGATAGATAGATAGATTGGTTGGTTGGTTGATTGATGGATTGATATACTGCCCTGTTAGAGCAACGCACTATTCTACCTGGGGATCAGCCAACTTTTTCTTTGGATGGTGTAAAAAGACTCTCCTCCCACCCCTCCAAGCCTGAATTTGTAGTTGGATTACAAATTCACGAATTCTGTCTGTGAAAGATGCGAACGGTTTGCCCTGAAGATGGTGCTAAAGTTCCATGAAAACCCGGCCGCTCTGGGAAAAAGGAATTTTAGTGGAAGAGCAGCCCGGAAATCCAGTCCAATTTTTTTTAAAAGAAGTAACTAATCAACAGACAAGGAGGAAACACGCCGGCAGTCTGGGAGGAAGTTGGTGGTGGGGCGGGGTGGGGAGGGCAGGACAGAATGATGACCTGAAACTTTGAAGCCCAAACTTTCTCGGTTTAAGGATGAGGCGTGTTTGTCGCCCTTTGAGAGACCAGGGCAGGGAGATTTCAAAGGCTTTGCTCCGGCTTGTGGTGCTGAGCAGAACGTGCGTCTGTGGTGTGTGTGTGTGTGTGTGGCAACAACCGTAATGGAAGCAAAGCAAAAAAGCAACGCGTTCTGCTTATATATCACCCCATCGCGCTCCAAGCACTCTCTGGGTGGTTCGCAATTTATTAATGCAAATGACACAACACTCGCCTCTCCCCCCCCCCCCCCCCCACTCCCCAGAAGGCTGTGGGTACCCATTTTACCGACCTCAATAGAAGGCTGAGTCCACCATGAGCCGGCTCCCTGGGATTGAACCCCTGGTCCTGAGCACCGTTTTAGCTGCAGGAGAGGCATTTTTAACCACTGCGCCAGGAGGCTCTGCACCGCCTTGAGGGGGGGGGGGGAGCAGGCGGGCTGCAGACGCCAACTCCAGGCTTGGAGCGGTGGGCAGGAGAAAGCGTTTGGGATCAGAAAAGGAAGAAGGAGGTTGTCAGTGAAAATACTGGATATTGCATATATATTTTTGGCAACAGCGGTTGGGGGAAGTCCCCTCCTCGACCCGCTAGCATGCCAATCCTGGACTGTTGTGAGAGGAGGAGGAGGATTTGTGCAAATCGCACCGTGAAAGAAAAGCGATCATACTTAGGTGCCCCCCCCCAAAACATCTAATGTACCCCCAATTCCTATCCACCCCCTCCTTCCATTGCTTCTCTAAGACTGTGAAGGCGGAGTGCTTTGGGTTGTTTTAACCCAGGCATGTCCAAACTTCGGCCCTCCAGATGTTTTGGACGGCAACTCCCACAGTCCTTTGCCATTGGCAATCTAAGCTTAGAATTCTGGGAGTTGCGGTCCAAAACATCCGGAGGGCCGAAGGTTGGCCGTGCCTGTTTTAACCCTTTCCACTCCACCCTCTCTTCTGCCCCCGCCGCTGTCCGGGTGCTGAAAGTTAACTCGCCCGGGAGCCTTCCGTGAGCTCAGCGCCGGATTGCTACGGAGTTAGGCCTAAGACTCCGATTATAGTCCCGGACTAAGGGCGGGATCGGTTCTTGTGGCTTGTAACCTAAATAAGTAACTTTCCCAAACTCTGGCAAGGACATCTGCAAGCACCCCTTCCCCTCTCCTCACCTGAATTCAGCCAAGCTTTCCCCCTGTCTTGGCCTAAGGGAATCGGCCAGGTAAAACAGAGTTATGGTAAAACAGAGTTATGGGTTATTTATAGTCCTCCTAATGGGAGAGTTCCCTTGAACAGGAAAAGGGGAGGAAGATTGGCTGGGAGTGAACGTTTTGTCTCTGGGTGTATTTAGGGTGGATGTTAGGATATGTGTTTGCATGTCTTGTTCTGTTTGAATAAACTGCTGTTTTATAGTACCTGGAGCTGGTGTTTTTTTTTTTTTCCTGTTGAACCCACTATATTACACACACCCCTTCCTACCCGCTGCTGGGGACCAGCAGCGGTTTTGGACTACAAATCCCAGCATCCACCCAAAGCTGGCAGACCCACTGCCCATGCCTGATGGGACATGCTGGGACTTGTAGTCTCAAGGAGTGATTCAGCGGAGTGGGGCAGCTTCTGCTCTCCAGTTGTTGAAGGTGGCGATGGGCACGGGGCAGGGGTCGAAGCTTTGCTTCCTGGACAGGCACAGAAAGGGTTAAGATCTGATGGGGGTGGGAGTAACACAAGAAGGGTTACACACACCCCCTTCACGTTACAGGGCTGAAGGAGGAGGGAGGCAGAACCAGGGGATGAAGATGTAATATGGTGACGAGGAGAAGTGGGCAAAGAATATTTTTAAAAGAATATTTTAAATATTTTAATGACTCATCCATTTAGAGTCACTGGCAGCTTTTTTGCGGGGGGTGGAGGTGGGGGGTTGTCAGTCCAGCTGAAAAGAGCCCCTCCCCCCCCCCAAGAGCTGACCTATTGTGCGAACCTGGTGTTGATAAAGATGAATACAGAAAGCACATTTCTTAAAACTGGACCCGGTAGAGATCACAGTGAGATTTATTTTATCGGGGGGGGGGGGGACACTTGGGAATGTACAATGTGACTAATAAATCTCCTGGAAGCAAACATCGCCAGCAAAGGGGAAAGGTGTGGATAAACCGGAGGCATCAGCATCCATCCCAAAAATGAACACCTCTCTTTCCCTCTCTCCATGAAAAACAAGAGCGTGGGATCCACAGAACACCTGGACAACATCTGGATCCCGGTTTCGTCTGACCTCCTTTTGAATCCAGAGGGAGGCGAGAGACGCTGGAGTGGACTCCCTCTCCCCACCCCCACCGCCGCCGCCACCCAACCCCCTTGGAACTGGAACCCAAAAAGTGAAGAAGAATTAACCTTAAGCTGCTTATCAATGCATTTTGAAAAACAAGTTAATTGCATACAGTAGATATAGGGCACTTTTACACGACCCCTAAGATCCGCTGGCCACTTAAATTCAGACCAGAGATTGTGGGGGTTTGTCGCTCTTCCTGTGTTCCCACCCCTCCGCACTCCATTGTTCCTGTCTGCGTGAGGGGAGGGAGAAAAAAGGGAGAAAAAAATGCAGGCTCACCTCCCTCTGAGGGTGGAAGCCACCCAGTCGTCCTCCTGATTCCTGTCTCTTAAAGGGGCAGTGGAGACAAAAAAACAAACACAAGGCGAGGAGAGCCCGGCACTCACTGCTTTACATCCGCACCAGAAATTTTTCACCTTCGGAGACCAGGTACTTGAAAAGTGCGCTGGGACACGCTCAGGTGGGCGTGGTCGTACTTAATTTTTTTTAAAGTCCACAGCTGGTGGGAAAATATTTTTAAGCTCCGGATCTGGGAGCCCTTTGCCTCGGATTTTAGGGGTCATGTAAAAGCGCCCATAGACATAAAGGGGAAATTTCCAACAAGCAGCCAAACTTCATGCAACTAGCATGGCATGTAGAGGATATTCACACAGCCAAGGATCAAAAGCACCAAGGAATAGCTTGGGTTTCCTTTTACCCCTCTCGGACTTTCTCCCTTTGGGGGTGGAATAGAGTAGCAGGATATTCTGCCTCTGGGCTGCTCCATCTCCAAGGTTTCCCATCATCTCAGCAAAGAGAAGCAGCCCGAGATAAGGAGGATGAAAGCTATTCTACCTCGTGGGATCTCATCAGGGCAGGGAGGTCTAACGCTGGCATGCAATTGGAGAGGGAGGAGAGGGAGAGTGGGAGAGCAATGGGTTAAAATTAAAGAGATCCTCTTCAGTGGAAGCATTGAAGATTGATGATTTCACCCTGTGGTTCTCCACCGGTGGGTCATAAGAACATAAGAACATAAGAAGAGCCATGCTGAATCAGGCCAAAGGCCCATCTAGTCCAGCTTCCTGTATCTCACAGTGGCACCACCAGATGCATTTGGGAGTGCATGAGACTAGATATCTGTCTCCTGATACCATTCTCCTGCATCTGGCCCTTGAAGTACCCTGGTTTAAACCCTGGAGGTTACACATCTCCATCATGGTTTGTAACCTGTGATGGACTTTTCCTCCAGGAATCTGTCCAATCCCCTTTTGAAGGCATCCAGGTCAGATGCCATCACCACATTGTGTGGCAAGGAGTTCCATAGACTTACAACGCGCTGGGTGAAAAAATATTTTCTTTTGTCAGTTCTTACTCTCCCAGCCCTCAATTTGAGTGTATGTCCCCTAGTTCTGGTATTTTGGGAGAGGGAGAAGAGCGTCCCTCTATCCACTTTACTCATACCCTGCATTATTTTGTATGTCTCAATCATATCCCCCCTCAATCGCCTTTTTTCCAGACTAAAGAGGCCCAAATGTTTTAGCCTTTTTTCATAAGGGAGGTGCCCCAGCCCAGTAATCATTTTAGTCGCTCTCTTCTGCACCTTTTCCAGTTCCACTATGTCTTTCTTGAGATGCGGTGACCAGAATTGTACACAATACTCCGGGTGGGGCCTTACTATTGTTTTGTATAATGGCATTATAATGTTGGCTGTTTTATTTTCAATCCCCTTTTTGATAATCCCTAGCATGGAATTGGCCTTCTTCACCGTTGCCACACATTGGGGAGACACCTTCATGGAGCTGTCCACCAACACACCAAGATCTCTTTCCTGATCTGTCACGGATAATTCAGAGCCCATGAGTTGATAGATGAAGTTTGGATTTTTTGCCCCAATATGCATTACTTTACATTTGGTTACATTAAAACGCATTTGCCATTTCTCAGCCCATTCCCCCAGTTTGGAGAGATCCTTCTGGAGCTCTTCACAATCTTCTCTGGTTTTTACCACACGGAAAAGTTTTGTGTCATCGGCAAACTTGGCCACCTCACTGTTTATCCCTGTCTCCAGGTCATTTATGAACAGATTGAAAAGCACCGGTCCCAGGACAGAGCCCCGGGGCACACCGCTTTTCACTTCTCTCCATTGTGAAAATTTCCCATTGACACCTACTCTTTGTTTCCTGGATCTCAACCAGTTCTCAATCCATAAGAGGACCTGCCCTCTTATCCCCTGACTGTGCAATTTTCTCAGCAGCCTTTGGTGAGGGACTGTGTCAAAAGCCTTTTGAAAATCCAGATAGACTATATCAACCGGTTCACCCAAATCCACGTGCCTGTTGACCTTTTCAAAAAATTCTAAGAGGTTTGTCAGACAAGATTTACCCTTACAGAAGCCATGCTGATTTTCTCTCAGCAAGCTTTGTTCTTTTATGTGTTTTAAGATTTTCTCTTGGATGAGGCTTTCCACCATCTTCCCTGGGACAGATGTAAGGCTAACCGGCCTGTCGTTTCCTGGGTCCCCCCTCCTTCCTTTTTTAAAAATTGGTGTGACATCTGCTATCCTCCAGTCCTCCGGCACTGTGGCCGTTTTAAGAGACAAGTTGCATATAACCGTTAAGAGATCTGCAATTTCATTTCTCAGTTCCCTAATAACCCTTGGGTGGATGCCATCTGGGCCCGGTGACTTGTTAATCCTCAATTTATCAATTAGTCCTAAAACATCCTCTCTTTTAACCTGTATTTGATTTAATTCTTTAGTCAAGAGGGGCGGCTCAGGCAGCGGAATCCCCAGAGGTTCCTGGACTGCAACTCTCTTTTCCTGTAGTTTGAGACCATTGCCCCGCGTCCTAGTCTCTGAAGCCAGGGAAAACAAAGGTCCCCTCTTTTTGCTATGACATCCTTTCAAATATTTAAACATAGCTATCATATCCCCCCCTCAGCCTTCTTCTTGTAAGGCTAAACATTCCCAGCTCCCTAAGCCGCTCCTTGTAAGACATTGCTTCCAGACCCTCAATCAGCCTTCCATGTTTGTTTGACTGTCTGTAACAGTCTCCAAGGCTCTCCAAGGCTGTGACATGACAGACACCTACCCAAGGCTGTTCCTACCACCACCATTTACATGAGAGCATGCGAGGACATGCCACAGGGATGGGGTGATGGCATCTGGCCTGGATGCCTTCAAAAGGGGATTGGACAGATTCCTGGAGGAAAAGTCCATCACAGGTGACAAACCATGAGGGGGAGAGGTGTCGTCTCCAGGCTTTAAAAAACAGGGTCCTTCAAGGGCCAGATGATGCAGGGGAGTGGTATCAGGAGACAGAGATCTAGTCTCGTGCACTCCCAGAGGCATCTGGTGGGGCCACTGTGAGATCCAGGAAGCTGGACTAGATGGGCCTTTGGCCTGATCCAGCACGGCTCTTCTTAGGTTCTTATGTTCTTATGTTCTTTTGAGGACGTGGACTGGATCTCTGAAATAAGACTGTGAGCTCTTAAATTTACTTCTTTTCTTTTGTCCTCCAGCCGAGACTGACTAGGATGGCTCCTTCTTCAGGTGCCAGATTAAGAAATACAACTGAAACATTTATCTCTTCAGAACATCATTGCCCCAGGGGAGAGGAAATGTGGGAACTCCAGCTGGGTCCCTGTACCTGTATCTTCTCTTAGCAAGGCCCCCTCTCTCACCTTGCTTCTTCTTCGGGTACAGGATGAGGCCAGGAGCCAGAAAGACCAGCCCCAGGACGAATCCTGCCACTCCTGTCCACCTCTTGTTCCTGGCCGAGTCCGACTGCGGCTCTGCAGAGAGAGCGAGGAGAGGTCAGGATCATAGACTCATAGAATCATAGAATCATAAAGTTGGAAGAGACCTCAAGGGCCATCTAGTCCAACCCCCTGCCATGCAGGAACCCCCATCACAGTATTTCCGACTGATGACCATCCAGCCTCTCCTTAAAAACCTCCAAAGGAGGAGACTCCACCATACTCAGTGGCAGCATATTCCACTGCCGAACAGCTCTAACCATCATGAAGTTCTTCCCAATGTTTAAATGGACCAGCCTTTCATTCCCCCCTCCATTTTTAGACCCCTTGAGATCCTGACCCAGATGAGACCGGAAAGGCAGACCAGGGCTGGGGATCTGTGGGGTGGCTGGGGTGGGTCTCGGAGGTCTCACCTTACCCCACTGGACGGAGACGGGCTCCGGGAAGCTGGCGTGTTCCACCTGGCAGGCGTAGACGTCTCCGCGCTCCGGCTGGGCCTCCAGCAGCACCGCCATCTGGAAGGTCCAGTCCCCGTTCCAGATGAGGTCCGTGGTGAAAACGCGGGACTCCTCTTCCTCCTTCCCGTTCCGGAACCAGGTGATCTCGATCTCGGAGGGCCAGAATCCGGCCACGTCGCAAATCAGGAGAGTGTTGTGAGAAGAGGAGGAGGAGTCGTAGCTGGTGATTTTCACCAGAGGCTGAACTGGAGATGGGTTGGGGGGTGGGGGGAGAGAAGGTAAGGGGAGGCCATAAGTCCTCCGGTGTGACTTAAGAAGCAGCTTTTTACAACTGCCCATCTTGCCTCTAAGAAGACTCCTGCCCTGGCTGCAACATCACCTAGCCATGCACTTTAAAAACACCACCTTTATCAAGGACTTTAAAAGTAATCTCCTGGTAAAGCACATCTTCTACCATATCTGAACTTTTGGGACCTGCTTTGAAGAAGGGTGATTTACACTTGAAAGCTTGCAATGTTCCTTTTTTTTATTTTTAATAGTGGCCTATAAAGGTATTGTCTGTAACCTATTTTATTTATTATTTACTTTATTTCATTTTGAGTGTTTTTTTTTACCCCGCCTTTCTCCTTGGAAAAGGACCCAAGGCGGCTTCCAGTAAAGATGGGCAGTATAGATGGGGTGTGTGTGGCTCAGCGGACTAAGGCTCTGAAAACTTGAGTCGGCAACTCCATGGTTCGAATCCCGGGTGCCACACAGTGGAGCGATCACCCCAGCTCCTGCCAACCTAGCAGTTTGAAAGCATTTAAATGCAAGTAGATAAATAGGGAAGGTAAACGCAGGAAGGTAAAACACTGTTTCCTTGCAGCCATGCTAGCCACGTGGCCACTGACTTGCACAACACTGGCTCTTTGGAATGAATACAGAGATGATCATTGCCCCTAGAGTCGGACACAAATAGCACACATGTGCAGGGAACCTTTACCTTTTACCTTTATAGATAGATAGATACTTTATTGTCATAGTACATAGTCTGGAAAAAAGGCGCCTGAGGGGGGATATGATTGAGACGTACAAAATAATGCAGGGCATGAGTAAAGTGGATAGAGGGAAGCTCTTCTCCCTCTCACAAAATACCAGAACTAGGGGACATACACTCAAATTGAGGGCTGGGAGAGTAAGAACAGACAAAAGAAAATATTTCTTCACCCAGCGCGTTGTTAGTCTATGGAACTCCCTGCCACAGGATGTGGTCGTGGCATCTGGCTTGGATGCCTTCAAAAGGGGATTGGACAGATTCCTGGAGGAAAAGTCCATCACAGGTTACAAACCATGATGGAGATGTGTAATCTCCAGGCTTAAAACTGGGGTACTTCAAGGGCCAGATGCAGGGGAGTGGTATCAGGAGACAGATATCTAGTCTCATGCGCTCCCAAACGCATCTGGTGGGGCCACTGTGAGATCCAGGAAGCTGGACTAGATGGGCCTTTGGCCTGATCCAGCATGGCTCCTCTTATGTTCTTATGTACAACGAAATTGAATACTATCCCTGGTGCAGTTAGAAAGATAAAAACCATTTAAAAGGTAAATGAACCCACTTGGGTGTTAAGGTCATCAGGTGAGGCCTTTCTCTCCATCCCACCACCTTCACAGGTGCGTCTTGTGAGAACCCATGAAAGGGCCTTCTCTGTTGCTGCTCCCAGACTTTGGAACTCCCTCCCACTGGAGTCCCGGCTGGCCTCATCATGGCTGTCCTTCCTGAAGCAGGCAAAGACCTTCCTCTTCAGGCAAACTTTCCCTGAATGAGGGAAAGTATGTGACTTTTTAGATGGATTATCATATATGATTGCATTGTCTAACTTCATAGGTACACCTATGTTTTCTGTGTCAGTTTCCATCTCTCATCGTCGATTTTTCTTTTCTTTTTTGTGCTCTTTGTAGCCTTAAATGTTATATTTTAATGTTCTAAGACGCCTCTCCTAATTCCCCGTTCTTCACCTGAATATGTCTTAAAATGTTCTGGGCTGTATATCGTCCCTCATTACTGTAAGCCACTTTGGCTCCTTTTCTAAGGAGAAATAAAAATCTTCAAAACAAACAAACAAACAAACAAACAAACAAACTGTTCAGTACAATTAAGACATAGTTAAGAGGAGTGAGGAGTCAAGAATCTGTCCCTTGCCCTCCTCAGAACATAAGAGCATAAGAAGAGCCCTGCTGGATCAGGCCAAAGGCCCATCTAGTCAAGCTTCCTGTATCTCCCAGTGGTCCCACCAGATGCGTCTGGGAGCGCACGAGGCTAGATCTCTGTTTCCTGATCCCCCTCCCCCTGCATCTGGCCCTTGAAGTACCCTGGTTTTAAGCCTGGAGATGACACATCTCCATCATGGTTTGTCACCTGTGGTGATCCTGGGGACCCCAGCTGGGCTGGGGGTGGGGAGAAGGCACCCAGGGCCACCGAAAGGCCAGGGTCTCCCTCTTTCAACCAGTCTCCCTCTGATGAGCTCACTCTTCACTTCTCTGCGTCTCCCTCCCTCTCCCTCTCCCTTTGCTGCTTCTCCTCTCCCGCTCTCCCGCTGCAGTCCAGGATACCCACACGATGGTGGAGTTCATCCAGAAGACCCTCCATTCTGGGAAGGAGGCCGGGGAGATCCTCCACGTGGACTTGGACGAGCAGCAGACCATCTGGAGGCTGCCTGGCCTTCGGTGCTGGGCAATGTTCGAGGCCCGGGGGGCGCTGGCGAACCTGGCCATCCTGGAGCGCAACTGCAGATTATGATGAACTTCACCAACCAGACGCAGGCCCAGAACGGTATCCAGAGGAGGAGGAGGAGGAGGAGGAGGAGGAGGAGGAGGAGGAGGAGGAGGAAGGACTGGTTGTCCCTCCCCCGTCTCCCCTTGACCCCAACCAACACCCCCATGACAGTGAGCTTCCTAACCCAAGGGAGGGGGCCTACTGCCTTGAACCACCCCACTCCACAATTCAGGCATGTCCAAACTTCAGCCCTCCTGATGTTTTGGACCACAACTCCCAGAATTCTAAGCTTAGATTGCCAATGGCAAAGGGCTGTGGGAGTTGTGGTCCAAAACATCTGGAGGGCTGAGGAGGGCTAGCCTCAGACTACCTAGATGGAGGAAATTGTTGAAGGCAACTGTTGCGTGGATAGCGCCACTAAATGGGATGCACCTGAGATACCGGGCAAGGCTATTCAGTTATTGGTTTCAGCCCAGCCCAAGATGATGCCTTTGAGTATCAAGGATCTCCTTGAGCATCATCCACGAGCTTCTCTTTCTGAGCTCTGACATAACATCCACATCCTTTGGTCTCAGTGTGAGACCAAAGGACATGGATATTAATGGTTTTAGGTCTCCGTTGACCATCGGCAAGATTCTCCATCGAGCCAGGCATAACTCTTAAGGGACAATGGCCAACGGTGTCTTGTTGGTCCGAATCTCCCCGATCCACATTCAATTTCTTTGCTTTACTAAATGGAGTGGAAGTGGGTGGTGGTTGCTTATGGGGATCTAGGAGCATTAAAATGCACGTCAAGTTCCGAAATGAGGCAGATAAGGTAGGGGAGGCTGCCATGTTGTCCCTAGGAATGGGGGTTAAAAGGGAAGAGTGGGAGAGGCGTCTAATTTTCCAGAAAGGCCCTCTTAGCACACATCTTCCTGTACAAATACACGTAAGCTTTAAGAGCCTTTATACTATAATATAATATATAATGAATTATAAATTTCTTATTGCCAATGGTTACACCAGGGGTGTTCATCCGGAGAACAGAGAAAGGTTCAGAAGGCTGGCTCTTCGGCTTGAATACGCAGATGTCAGACACATGGAGCACCAAAGGGGGGGGAGAGACCTTTATTACTCCCTGTGCTGGTCCCTTGTAAGGGGGGGCTCCCTTTTAACCTTTTCCTCTCTTGTTCTTTTCCAGGTAACCAAGACCAAAAGGGTCGCCCCCCTCTGCCAGGCCCTGCCAGCTCGCTAGCTTTCCACCCCTTTCAAGGACTCCCTGGCTCCATTCCCAGGTGGCTGTCAATTCAGTCTTGCTCTGATTTCCAGCTAAAAAGTGACTTATCTTCCTAGTGAGGGAGGTAAAGGTAAAAGCCCCCCCCCCCCGCACATGCGTGCTAGTTGTGTCTAAC
Source organism: Phrynocephalus vlangalii (assembly GCA_037367305.1). Classification (NCBI taxonomy): domain Eukaryota; kingdom Metazoa; phylum Chordata; class Lepidosauria; order Squamata; family Agamidae; genus Phrynocephalus; species Phrynocephalus vlangalii. Next base: position 74,107 of record JAWVWN010002663.1, on the reverse strand, counting down.
TCTAGGGGGCGGTGCTCATTTCTGTTTTCAAGCCGCAGAGCCAGTGTTGTGCAAGTCCGTGGCCATGTGGCCAGCATGACTGTACAGCAGGCATGTCCAAACTTCAGCCCCCCAGATGTTCTGAACCACAACTCCCACAGTCCTTTGCCATTGGAAATATAGGCTTGGAATTCTGGGAGTTGTGGTCTAAAACATCAGGAGGGCCGAAGTTTGGCCAAGCCTGTTGTACAGAAACACTGTTTTACCTTTCCGCTTTTTTACGGCGGTACCTGTTTATCTACTTGCATTTTACATGCTTTCGAACTGCTAGGTTGGCAGGAGCTGGGGGTGAACAGCGGGAGCTCGCTCGGCTGCATGGCACCTGGGATTCGAACCGCCAAGCTGCCGATTTTGCACTTGACAGTTTTCAGAGACCCTCACCTTAATCTCAGCGCTTTCGTAGTCTGACCTACTAAATAAGAACCTGATCACCTTTTGCTGATAAGCTAGGTCTTGGTCCAATCCTTTGGCCTCTCCTTCCATGAATATTTCCTTCCCCTCTCCCGTTTTTTTGCAAAGAGTCTTTCCTCCTTTGGGACATTGTTATAAACATCCCTCAGGGATCTGATTAATTTTTATTGTCATTAAAACCAACCTCCTTTCCCCAGAATTTTAGTCTGTCACTCCACTTAAAGCGCATTCAAAGTTAGCTCTGTCTGTCCACGTAAAATTTTCTATGGCTCCTTTCAAACGACCCCTAAAATTCGCTGGCAACTTAAATTCGGATCCCCCCTCCAGCCAAATATCATGTGGGTTTTGTTCCTCTTGCTGTGTTCCCACCCTTCCGCACTCTGTTGCTTCTGTCTGCGGTGAGGGGAGGGAGAAAAAAGGAAGAAAATAAATGTAGTCTCACCTCCACTCACCTCCGTCTGCATGGGAGCAGCCCTGTAGGGATTCCAGTCTGTTAAAGGGGTGGGGGACAACAAAAACCCAGCATCCACAGCTTTACAATCCACATCGGAATTTTTTTTTACCTCTGGAGACCAGGTACTTGTAAAGTGTGCTGGGGCACACTTAAGTGGGCATGGGTGTACTTTATTTTTTTTAAGTCCGCTGCTGGTGGGAAAACAATTTTATGCTCCGAGTCTGCAAGTGTTTTGCAGCGGATTTTAGGGGTCATTTGAAAGCAGCCTATGTTGCAATGTCGCAGGGCATAAGTATTATCCTAATGCTGTCTTTTTTTATGCCTTTACCCATAAACTAAAATAAAATTTGCTTTTTGCAAACGTGTTTTCAGTGACTTGGACTTACATCTTAACCTCTGGGTGAGTTTTATTTCCTCGTAAAGGCAAGAAGAAATTCCATTGGAAACTGGAGTCATTGAATATATTTTTCAAAAGTTCCTCCTAGTGATCTTTTATGCCGGAATCAAGCAGCGTCCATTGGTGGCAGGGTGGATCCTTCTGAGAATTTTGCTGGTGGAAACGGGGGAGAATTCAATACTGACAAGTTGTGCATCACACCGATCCCTGTCTCAAAGGAGAAGTGCAGCCTGAGGCTTCAGCCTGGTTCCTTTCTCCATGTTTTCTTCTCTATAGAGAGAAGGATCAGTCTTTGATTGACAGCTCAAGGACAACACAGGGGTGTGTCTAAGAGATACCTTGGCCCCACTGGGAGCATCACCCCATATTTTGCGCTTCGTTTATTGCGCTGAGATCAACCTTTTCTTGAGCTGGGGGACGCTCAGCTGGAACAGCCGGGGATACAGGAAAGCAAGGCAGGAGGCTTGTTAAAAAATGGGGGGGGGGGTGCCCTCCCTGCCTGGCAACTGATGATGAGTAGAATCCCAGTGGCTCTGATTGGCTCAGCTCCAATTCCCAGGCCAGCAACGCCCCCAGACAGCTTGGGTCTCTCCTGAATATCACTGTGAGGTCAAGTGGTGTGTGTGTGTGTGTGTGTGTGTGTGTGTGTGTGTGTGTGTGTGTGTGTGTGTGTGTGTGTGTGTGTGTGTGTGTGTGTGGTGGGAGGAAAGCTGTTCCTGCAACCAGGGAGGCAAGGGGGTGGAAGAAAGCTAGGCCACACACGGGCAGCAACGACCTTTGCAGTGCCTGAGAGAGCGACACGTTTATTATAGCAGGACTGAGATGCTAGATTTATACTAGTGGGGTAGGGTGGGTGTTGTGTATTGATCTGTATTCCTATTATCTGTAATTGCTTATGTTGAAGTAACTGCCTGCCTGTTCCAAAGGGAACAGGCCTATTGGTTGATTCAAGTTGCTGCATTTGGATCCTCAATTCTATTGGTTCCCGCCAAAAGGCAGCTTTGTGATTGCTTGTAATTGTTCCCTCCAAAATGTATCTTTTCCTAGCCAGTCCTCGTTCCTATAAATGTAGCTCCCTCTCCCCAGTCCCTCAGTCTTGTTCTCTCCCTGAATAAAGAGTTGTTACAGTAGAAGCTGTCTCCAGCCTGCTATGTCAAAGAGCTGAAATCACTAAACCCCAAGTCACAACACTGGCGACGAGGATGGGATCTGGAATGCTGAGAAGCAGAGGATCATCATGCTGACTCAAAGTCCGGATCGCAGTGGAGAACAAGACTCACCAGCCAGCTTAGAAGATGACCCTGCCCGCCTGGAGAATGGAAAGTCCATGGGTATTGGAGCCCTTCCAGCCATCGGAGCCCCACACTTGGGAGGACTATGTTGAATGCTTCAAGTTCTTCATGGTGGCTCAAGGAATCACTGATGCCAGCAAAAGAAGGGCCACGTTCCTGAGGCTCTTTTCACACGACCCCTAAGATCCGCTGGCCCCTTAAATTCGGACCAGAGATCTTGGGGGTTCGTTGCTGTTCCTCCATCCCCACCCCTCTGCACTTCCTTGCTCCTGTCTGCGTGAGGGGAGGGAGGGAAAAAAGGGACAAAAGAATAAAGACTTACCTCCAGGTGCCGGTGGAAGCTGCTCCGAGCCCCGTCACTTCCTGATTCCTTCTCTTAAAGGGGTGGGAGGCAAAAAAAACAACAACAAAAAGAAGCGAGGAGAGCCCGGCACATCCGCATCAAAGAATTTTCACCTCCCAAGAGCAGGTACCTGAAAAGTGCACTGGGTCGCGCTTAGGTGGGCGGGGTCGCACTTAATTTCCTGTAAACTCCGGAGCTGGTGGGGAAATATTTTTAAGCTCCGGAGCTGGGAGCCATTTGCCCCGGATTTTAGGGCTCGTGTATAAACGCCCTGAGTTGCTGTGGGCGTGAGACCTTCATTTTGGCCAAGGCACTGCTCGCCCCAGCAAAGCTGAGTGAGACATCACTCACAGACATTTCGCCCGGCTGACAAGCCACTTGGCACCTACCAAAACCAAGATGGCCTGGCGGTTGGAGTTTCAGAAAAGGCAGCAGCAAGCCGGAGAATCTGTGGCTGCATTCCTGGCAGGACTCCGGGAGCTTGCTCAGCACTGTGGCTTCCCAAATCTTGAAGACACTCTCTTGAATTGATTTGTTGGGGGGCTCAGCAGCAAAAAAGCCCGAAGGTGCATTGTGGCAAAGGAAGATGTCACCCTTGCTTCCACCTTGAAAGAGGCCACCGCCACAGAGAATTATGAGCAGGAAGAGCTCAATGCCAGTTGCAAGGCCACGAAGCTGTGGGTAGAGGCTGCCCATGCCATGGATGAACTAGAGGCTAGTCCTAGCCAGAGCCCAGTCCGTGGTGTCGAGTTGGTGCGTTAGGCTGATGCACAGCCCAAAGATCGCCGAGGTGCTTGCCCAGGCTGTGGTGGAAACCATGAGCGGAAAAGCTGCCGTTTTCGTGATGCGACCTGCAGGGCATGCGGAAAGACAGGACACATCGCCAGGGCCTGTAGGTTGGTGGCAGCTGGAACAACGGGATCACCTAGATCAACGCATAGCAGATCATCCACCACGACTCATCTCCTGGACGACTGCAATTATCTCACAGAGATCAACGGGGAGAGACTGTGCAGTTCCTGGCGGAAGGCAAAACATCAGTCAGAGTGAAGATTGAAGGTCAACCGTGCGACATGGAGGTGGATTCCGGATCTGGATTCACCATTGTCTCAGACCAGACTGCAAGGGGGCTCTTTCCTGGGGGTAAGTTCCCCTCTCTGGAACCATTCCCAGCAACCTTGCAATCATACATGGCTGGCCGCATCCACATTCTAGGAATGCGTGCTGTGAGAGTACAATTCCGGGAGAAACAGGCCGTGCTTAAATTGGTGATTGCAAAGGGACGTCGCCCCAGTCTCCTGGGTACTGACTGGTTTCCCGCCTTGGGGCTGAGTATATCAGAGCTCAACTCAGTCCAAACTGCCCCAGAGTTGGGAAGGCATTAGGCCAGGAATTTGCCGAACTCTTCAGTGGAAAACCGGGTTGTTATAAAGGGCCTCCAATTGACTTTGATCTGGACCCCAGAGTGGCTCCAATCCGACTCAAGCCAAGGCGAGTGCCATTTGCGCTGCAACCCAAGATTGAGGCAGAACTGGACAAATTGGTCAAACAGGGAGTTCTTTCACCTGTGGACTCTTCTAAGTGGGAGACTCGTATCGTCACACCCCTTAAGGCAAATGGGGAAGTGAGAATTTGTGCAGACTACAAATGTACTAGCAACAAGACACTCAGGGGAAATTCATACCCCATTCCAGTCATCTCACAGCTGTTGGCAAAACTAGCTGGGCGAAAAACTTTTGCCAAACTTGACCTGGCACAAGCTTACCAGCAGCTGCCAGTGACTCCGCAATCTGCGGAAGCACAGACTATCGTAACACACAAAGGGCCTTTCAGAGTAAACAGATTACAGTTTGGAGTTTGTGTGGCCCCAGGGATTTTTCAAGGACTAATGGAGCGCCTGTTAAGGGGTCTGCCAGGGGTCTTGCCATTTTTTGATGATGTTCTGATTGCTGAGAAAGACCCCCAGGAGCTACTTGGGCGTATCCGTGCTGTGTTACTTAAATTTAAAGAGGTGGGGCTGCAGCTAAAAAAGGAAAAATGCAGTTTTGGGGTGCCATCTGTGGATTTCTTGGGGTTTAAAATTGATGCAACAGGCATCCACGCCACTGGCTCTAAAATTAAAGCCATTACTGAGGCACCACGCCCACGGAACAAGGCGGAGTTACAGTCATTCCTGGGTCTTATTAACTTTTATCAATAATTCCTACCTCAGAAAGCTTCAATAGCTGAACCGTTGCATTAACTATTGAAGAAAAATTTATTTATTTATTTATTTATTCTTGTATTTATATCCCGCTTATCTACTACATGTAGTACTCTAAGCGGCTAACAAGAGCAATAAATTGTGTGTGGCATTGGGCTCAGGAACAGCAGAAGGCTTTTGACACCTTGCGGGGCATGCTGACTAGCAGGAGCGTCCTTGCTCATTATGACGAGTCAAAACCTCTTGTCCTGGCATGTGATGCCTCTCCGTATGGGCTGGGAGCTGTGCTAAGCCATAGGGAAGCGGATGGGTCGGAAAAGCCCATCTCGTTCTATTCTCGTACGTTGTCGCCAACAGAGCGCAACTACGCACAAATTGACAAAGAAGCACTGGCAATAGTGGCAGGGATTAAAAAGTTTCATGACTATTTATACGGTCGCCACTTCTTTCTTGAAACTGACCACAAGCCACTGTTAGGATTGTTCAACCCGAACAAACAGACACCGCAGATTCTCTCCCCCAGAATGTTGCGATGGTCTATATTCCTGAATGGGTTCCAGTACACCCTGACCCATGTTCCAGGAAAAAGGTTGTGCCACACTGATGCACTAAGTCGCTTGCCCCTTCCTGGTGTGAGCGATGCGGATCCTTCCCCAGCGGAACGAGTGATGATGCTGGAAACACTTCCGGGGGGCCCTGTAACTGCCACTGAAATAGCTGAGAGAATGAGGAAAGATACCGCTCTCTCCTGTGTGCTCACTTGGGTGGGGAGGGGATGGCCAGGTGGCCCGCATGAAGAAAAATTTAGACCATACTCAACAAGGCAACATGAGCTGTCCCTGCATAAGGGCTGTCTCCTGTGGGGAGATAGGGTGATCATCCCAGTGCCACTGAGAAACAGGGTTCTGGATACGCTTCACATGGGGCATCCGGGAATGGTCAGGATGAAGTCGCTAGCCCGGTGCTATGTGTGGTGGCCTGGGATGGACCAAGATGTTGAACAATGGGTACGGACATGCAAGGCATGTCAGGAAGTGCATCCAGAAGTGGCCAGAGCACCAGTCCACTGGTGGGAGCAGACCCGGACTCCCTGGAGCCGGCTGCACTCAAATTTTGCTGGGCCATTCCAAGGAAAGTTTTTCTGGTTATCGTTGATGCGTATTCTAAATGGTTAGAGGTGGCTATGGTTCCCACTATGTCGTCAGCTGCAGTCATCAAAGTGTTGAGACAGCTGTTTGCAACCCACGGGCTGCCCGAGACCTTTGTGTCAGACAATGGAGCAGCCTTTGTATCCCAAGAATTCAGGGCATTCCTGGCTGATAATTTCATAAGAGGGGTCACATCAGCTCCTTTTCACCCCTCATCCAATGGGCAGGCTGAGCGCATGGTGCAGACAGCCAAAGGATCTATTGCACACTTGATGGAGGGTGACTGGTCAACGCGCATTGCCCGAATGTTGTTTTTGCAGCATGCAACGCCTGTACTACTACGGGCAAGTCGCCAGCAGAGCTGCTCCTAGGTAGAAGGCTGGTAACGGTGCTGGACTATGTCCACCAGACAAAATGCCAAACCACAATGCCAGAGCACCTCCACAGGCAGAGAGCGGCTCTACAAGGTATTTTGCTCCTGAAGATTTGGTCTGGGTGAGAAATTATGCCAGAGGCCCCCTGTGGGTGCTAGGGGTGATCACCAGAGCGTCTGGGCCAGTCTCTTATTACGTGACCATTGAAGATGGCAGGGTCTGGCGTAGGCACATGAACCAACTGAGACGCAGAGCGCCCAATAGAGTTGGTACAGGTGTGGGAGAATTGCAGCCTGAGAGTGACACTACCCCCATGAATGAGTCACAGCTGCAAGACCAGAGCGGAGATGCCTCAGGAATGCAGGTACCAGTGGCATCAGCAAATGAATCTGCTCCTGGAAGTCCTCATGGCTCCGAGGAACAGATCAGGGACACTGAGTTGTCTGAAACCCCCTCCGTGTCAGACGAAGCTATTACAGTAGACTCTCCACCACAGACACTGCCTGCTGAAGCTCCTGCAACACCCGTGGTCAGGAGATCAAGTAGAAGTCGCAGGGCCCCACAATATCTAAGGGATTATGTGTGCTGTGCCCACCGGGGGGGAGGGGTGTTGTGTATTGATCTGTACTTGCTTTTGTGGAAGTAACTGCCTGCCCTACCTGATCCAAAGGGAACAGGCCTATTGGTTGATTCAAGTTGCTGCATTTGGATCCTCAATCCTATTGGTTCTCGCCAAAAGGCAGCTTTGTGATTGCTTGTAATTGTTCCCTCCAAAATGTATCTTTTCCTAGCCAGTCCTCATTCCTATAAATGTACCTCCCTCTCCCCAGTCCCTCAGTCTTGTTCTCTTCCTGAATAAAGAGTTGTTACAGTAGAAGCTGTCTCCAGCCTGCTATGTCAAAGAGCTGAAATCACTTGCTGAAATCACTAAACCCCACGTCACAACAGTGGGGGCATGACCAGAACTGATGGACCCAAAAAGCATGGGTTGAATGGATCCAGAGGAGGGCGACCAGCATGATTGAGGGTCTGGAGGAAATGTCTTATGAGGAGCGGCTTAGGGAGCTGGGAATGTTTAGCCTTTCAAAAAGAAGGCTGAGGGGGGGAATATGATAGCTATGTTTAAATATTTGAAAGGATGGTCGTATTGAAGAGGGAGCAGGTTTGTTTTCCATGGCTTCAGACTCGGAGCAATGACGGTTGCAGATGTTTGGCAGTGGAAGATGCTGCGCCAAAGGAGGGTGGTGGAGTCTCCTTCTTTGGAGGTTTTTAAGCAGAGGCTGGATGGCCATCTGTCAGAAATGCTGTGATGGGGGTTCCCGCATGGAGGGGGGTTGGCCTGGATGGCATCTGAAGACGTTATGCTATGGAAGTCCAGGCTGTGCGGAGTTGGTCAGCCTTTCAGATGCCTTAAATACATCTCCTGACTCTTTTTCACTTCCCGTCTGATTTACTGCTTGCATTTTTTCAGCACATTGATGGCAGCCTTTGGAAAACGTCTGAAACCCGGAGGGATGACGGTTGTTGTCAACGGAGTGTTTAGACCAGTGGTTCTCAACCTGTGGGTCCCCAGATGATGCTGAAGTCCACTCCCAGAAATCCTTTCCAGCACAATGAGTGGTGGAGGCTTCTGGGAGTTGTAGTCCAGGAACATCTGGGGACCCACCGGTTGAGAACCACTGGTTTAGACGGCCAAAGCCAAAAGAAGCCCAATGTTTGTTCGTGGTTTGTACGATCCTTTTGTGTGATACACCAGCAGCGGGTCTGGTGGCACCTTCAGGACCGACAGAGTGACTTTTTTTACAGCATGACAAACGTCTTTTATTGCTCTAAAACGGCAGTCTGGGAAAACTCAGTGCAAGAGTTTCCCCATCCATTCAAGACAAACGAGGGGAATTTAAAAGAAGCAGGCTGTGATGACTGACGATTGACAAGACGGATGCTGCGCTTTATAAGTGCAAGCAACAATGGTTGGAAAAGTTGAAGGCAGAACAGACAGGAGGCTGGGAGAGGGTTAAAAGCAGCCGAGCTGGGGGAGATTCCTAGAGAGGAAGGAAAATAAGGGCTGGGGAGGCGAAATCGGTCCTCCTCCTCCTCCTCCTCCTCATCTTTCCCGCTTCTGGATGGAGAGGGAGAAGCGCGCCGCCGCCTCTTCTGGACTACAACTCCTATCGCCAGGCATGGCCGGGCAGGGGTGAGAATATTTCGCCTCCTTTAGCCTTTTTACCTATAGACATCAATTTTCCCAAGTTTTCTGCCGGGAGAGTCGTCCCTTTGGACTACAACTCCCATGTTCAGTGCTGGCTGAGAGGATTCTGGGTGATGGAGTGGAAGGAGGAGGGAAGGAAGGAACAGAAGAGGATGGAAAAGGCCCCCCCCTCCAGCCTGTGGGCCCCGTGTTGGCACTCCCAGCCCCCCCCCCCAATGAGAGCTGGGGCGTTGGTCTGAAAAGGAACGGGCGTTACTTTTCCCGGAGGGAGGAGGAGGAGGAGGAGGAAGGAACTGGACTGGAAAAGGGGCGGTCTCGTTACTCCCGAGCTAAAAAAGGCAGCGCCTCTGCTGAGGCTTGTTCCTGCTTGAATGGGGTCCATCAAGGGAACCCTCCAACAGGAAGGGCCTGGGGGTGGGCAGCCAGGGGGGCAAAAACTGATCCCTGGGGGTTTGGGGGGTGTCCTTCATCCTCCAGATCACCAGGGAGGGCCTTTGAGAGGGGCATCGGAAAGAGGGCTTTTTTGGGGGGGGTGTCCATGGATTCTCCCACCGCCCCCCATCTCTTACACCCCTCCTCGCCCAGTTCAGCCATCAAAATGTCCTTGGAGGGAGTGACTGGGGAAACCAGAAGCAAGTTGGGGGGGGGTCCAAGGTGAACCCAAGAGTCATTAAAGGATCACAACTGGTTCCTTTGAGTTTGTGGGGTGGTTTCTCTTCCTATCCCCCCCCTTAGTGCTAACTGGGCTACTAGGAAGGTTCCTCGCCTGCCTCTTCCCCTCCTCCTGACTCCCCCCCTTTCTCATTATTCCCAAAGTGGGGTGTTTGCCTTTCCTTTGGTTCCTGGCCTTCCCTCCTTCTACCCTTGGGGTGCCCCAGGATTCTGTTCTGGGTCCAGTGCTGTTGAATATCTTTAATAATGACGTGGAGGAAGGAATAGAGAGTATGCTAATTAAATTTGCAGATGATACTAATTGGGAGGGGTTGCTAATTTCCTAGAGGATAGGATGAAAATCCAAAAGGACCTTGACAGATTAGAGTGCTGGGCCAAAGCTAATGGAATGGATTTCAACAGAGGTAAATGTAGGGTGCTACCTCTAGGTAAAAAGAATGAATTACACAGATATAGGATGGGGTATGCTTGGCTGGGGGTCTTGGTGGACCACAAACTGAACATGAGTCAGCAGTGTGACGCGACAGCCAAGAAAGCCAATGTGATTCTTGGTTGCATCAACAGAAGCCTCATGTCTAGATCAAGGGAAGTGATAGTACCATTCTATTCTGCCCTGGTCAGACCCCACCTGGAGTCCTGTGTCCAGTTCTGTGTGCCTCAGTTTAAAAAGGATGTTGACAACCTTGAGCGGATACAGAGGAGGGCGACCAGGATGGTTGAAGGTCTGGAGGAAATGTCTTATGAGGATCAGCTTAGGGAACTGGGAATGTTTAGCCTTTCAAAAAGAAGGCTGAGGGGGGATATGATAGCTATGTTTAAATATTTAAAAGGATGTCATATTGAAGAGGGAACAGGTTTGTTTTCCATGGCTTCAGAGACTAGGATGCGGGGCAATGGTTTCAAACTACAGGAAAAGAGATTCCATTTGAAGATTAGGAAGAACTTCATGACGATTGGAGCTGTTCGGCAGTGGAAGATGCTGCCACGGAGGGTGGTGGAGTCTCCTTCATGGAGGTTTTTAAGCAGAAGCTGGATGGCCATCTGTCGGAAATATTGTGATGGGGTTCCTGCATGGCAGGGGGTTGGACTAGATGGCCCTTGCGGTCTCTTCCAACTCTATGATTCTATGATCCTTCCAAGATGGGGGAAGCACTCAGGAAGGGCTCTTCCCCTCCTTTATACACTGATTATCTTTGCCTGACGTGGAGTGATATAATCCCAGGATTCTTCACAGATATTACTGTGAAGCTCTCTGCATCTGAAACTATATACATGCAACTGGTATTTCCTGGGGATGAGAAGCAATGCTCCTTCCAAATAACCAAGACCACCTGAGTGGTTGCTTTGAAGGTAACCAGAAGCACCATAAATTCATTTGGAAGATGAGGGAAGACCCAGTGCAACTTTCTGTGAGTTAGATCCAAAATGATATCAAAATATATGAAGGCTATGGAAAAATTTGCATTCATTTCTTATGCTGGAACCCACATGGGTTCTCCCACCCTAAATTTCCCTCAAATACTCTTACCGGAGGAGTGTGATAAATCCCCTGGTTTTCCTCAGCATCTTCATTGGTGCCAAAATTGGCCTCCTCACTGATGTTGGTGGAGGTGGGACCCCCCTAGAGCTGGGTTTCATTCCCCTGCACCCTCCATGGCAATTTGTTGGGTCTGTTACTGGATTTGACATTTTTTGTTTTCCGTGGTCACTTATATCTTGCCTGTTTTTAGTAGATAAGTTCCTGTAGAGAAGAAAGCAAAACACCAAGCACCAGAGGGAGAGGTTGAATGTCTCAGAAGGATAGGATAGTAATCCTGGGTGACTTCAATTATCCCCACATTGACTGGGCCAATGCGAACTCCGGGCAAGAAAGAGAAACTGTGTTTCTCGACTTGCTGAATGATTGTGCCTTAGAGCAACTTGTCATGGAGCCCACCCGAGAACAGGCAACTCTGGATCTAATACTGTGTGATACTCAGGGCTTGGTCAGGGATGTGAATGTCACTGAGCCTCTGGGGAACAGTGACCATGCTGCAATCTCCTTTGCCATGCATGTCGGAGGAAGTGTGTCAACCAAATCAGACATAAAAACCCTTGATTTTCGAAGGGCAAACTTCCCTCAGATGAGGAAACTAGTTAGAAAGAAATTGAAGGGGAAGGTTGGAAGAATCCAATCTCTTCAGAGTGCATGGAACCTGTTTAAAACAACGGTAACAGAGGCCCAGCACAAGTGCATACCACAAAGAAAGAAGAGCTCATTTAAGTCCAAGAGGGCACCGGCATGGAGAGGTCTTTCTGTAAATGGAAATCCTCCTCAAATGAGGAAAATAAAAAGGAACACAAACTCTGGCAAAAGAAATGTAAGAAGATGATAAGAGAGGCAAAGAAAGATTTTGAGGAACGCATGGCTAGCAATATAAAGGGTAATAATAAAAGCTTCTTTAAATATGTTAGAAGTAGAAAACCTGCCAGAGAACCAGTTGGCCCTCTGGATGGCGAGGGAGGAAAAGGGGAGATTAAGGAGGACTTGGAAACTGCAGAGAAATTAAATGAGTTCTTTGCATCTGTCTTCACGACAGAAGACCTTGAGCAGATTCTGCTGCCTGAACGGCCCCTTTTGACTAAAGAATTAAATCAAATACAGGTTAAAAGAGAGGATGTTTTAGGACTAATTGATAAATTGAAGATTAACAAGTCACCGGGCCCATATGGCATCCACCCAAGGGTTATTAGGGAACTGAGAAATGAAATTGCAGATCTCTTAACGGTAATATGCAACTTGTCTCTTCAAACGGCCACAGTGCCGGGGGACTGGAGGATAGCAGATGTCACACCAATTTTTAAAAAAGAAAGGAGGGGGGACCCGGGAAACTACAGGCCAGTTAGCCTTACATCTGTCCCAGGTAAGATGGTGGAAAGCCTTATCCAAGAGAAAATCTTACAACACATAGAAGAACAAATCTTGCTGAGAGAAAATCAGCATGGCTTTTGCAAGGGTAAGTCTTGTCTGACAAATCTTTTAGAATTTTTTGAAAAGGTCAACAGGCATGTAGATTTGGGTGAACCGGTGGATATAGTCTATCTGGATTTTCAAAAGGCCTTTGACACAGTCCCTCACCAAAGGCTGCTGAGAAAATTGCATAGTCAGGGGATAAGAGTGCAGGTCCTCTTATGGACTGAGAACTGGTGGAGATCCAGGAAACAAAGAGTAGGTGTCAATGGGAAATTTTCACAATGGAGAGAAGTAAAAAGCGGTGTGACCCAGAGCTCTGTCCTGGGACCGGTGCTTTTCAATCTGTTCATAAATGACCTGGAGACAGGGATAAGCAGTGAGGAGGCCAAGTTTGCAGATGACACAAAACTTTTCCGTGTGGTAAAAACCAGAGAAGATTGTGAAGAGCTCCAGAAGGATCTCTCCAAACTGGGGGAATGGGCTACGAAATGGCAAATGTGTTTTAATGTAGCCAAATGTAAAGGAATGCATATTGGGGCAAAAAATCAAAACTTTATCTATCAACTCATGGGCTCTGAGCTATCTGTGACAGATCAGGAAAGAGATCTTGGTGTGTTGGTGGACAGCTCCATGAGGGTGTCTCTCCAATGTGTGGCAGCGGTGAAGAAGGCCAATTCTATGCTAGGGATGATCAAAAAGGGGATTGAAAATAAAACAGCCAACATTATAATGCCATTATACAAAACAATAGTAAGGCTGCACCTGGAGTATTGTGTACAATTCTGGTCACCGCATCTCAAGAAAGACATAGTGGAACTGGAAAAGGTGCAGAAGAGAGCGACTAAAATGATTACTGGGCTGGGGCACCTCCCTTATGAGGAAAGGCTAAAACATTTGGGCCTCTTTAGTCTGGAAAAAAGGCGTCTGAGGGGGGATATGATTGAGACGTACAAAATAATGCAGGGCATGAGTAAAGTGGATAGAGGGAAGCTCTTCTCCCTCTCACAAAATACCAGAACTAGGGGACATACACTCAAATTGAGGGCTGGGAGAGTAAGAACAGACAAAAGAAAATATTTTTTCACCCAGCGTGTTGTTAGTCTATGGAACTGTGGTGATGGCATCTGGCCTGAATGCCTTCAAAAAGGGATTGGACAGATTCCTGGAGGAAAAGTCCATCACAGTTTACAAACCATGATGATGTGTAATCTCCAGACTTAAAACCAGGGTACTTCAAGGGCCAGATGCAGGGGAGTGGTATCAGGAGACAGATATCTAGTCTCATGCGCTCTCAAACGCATCTGGTGGGGCCACTGTGAGATCCAGGAAGCTGGACTAGATGGGCCTTTGGCCTGATCCAGCATGGCTCTTCTTATGTTCTTATGTATGTAATGTTGAGATGCAAAAGAGGGTGCTGAGAATCAAACCAGAAGGAAGAAACTTAGTGGAAAACATATCAATGAAAAGATGGACAAATCTATTACTTGTCAGGAGGAAGAACAAATGTTTCAGTAAATATCCAAAGGAGGGGAAAGGAATGATGAGCACACCATGTATGGAAAATCTTTTACTAACAGATCAAAATTTCGTTTTCATAGGAAAATTCACCAAGAGGAGAAAGCATTTGATTGTCTCGAGTGTGGAAAGAGGCTTAGTTGTTATAGAGACCTAACTACACACGTGAGAACACACACAGGCGAGAAGCCATTTGAATGTCTGGAATGTGGAAAGAGGTTCAGTCAGGCTTCAAACCTTGCTACTCATCACAGGTCCCACACAGGCGAGAAGCCATTTGAATGTCTGGAATGTGGAAAGAGGTTTAGTTGTTCTAAAGACCTGACTGCACACCTGAGGACACACACAGGAGAGAAGCCATTTGAATGTCTGGAATGTGGAAAGAAGTTCAATCAGGCTTCAAACCTTGCTAGGCATCACAGGAACCACACAGGTGAGAAGCCATTTGAATGTCTGGAATGTGGAAAGAGGTTTAGTTGTTCCAAAGACCTAACTACACACCTGAGAACACACACAGGCGAGAAGCCATTTGAATGTCTGGAGTGTGGCAAGAGATTCGGTCATTCTCAAAGCCTTGCTAAGCATCATAGGGCCCACACAGGAGAGAAGCCATTTGAATGCCTGGAATGTGGAAAGAAGTTCAGTCAGGCTTCAAAACTTGCTACCCATCACAGGACCCACACAGGCGAGAAGCCATTTGAATGTTTCGAATGTGGAAAAAAGTTCAGTCAGGCTTCAAACCTTGCTACCCATCACAGGACCCACACAGGCGAGAAGCCATTTGAATGTCTGGAATGTGGAAAGAGGTTTAGTTGTTCTAAAGACCTGACTGCACACCTGAGAACACACACCGGAGAGAAGCCATTTGAGTGTCTGGAATGTGGAAAGAAGTTCAGTCAGGCTTCAAGCCTTGCTAGGCATCACAGGACCCACACAGGTGAGAAGCTATTTGAATGTTTGGAATGTGGAAAGTGGTTTAGTTATTCTAAAGACCTAACTACACACCTGAGGACACACACAGGCGAGAAGCCATTTGAATGTCTGGAGTGTGGCAAGAGATTCGGTCATTCTCAAAACCTTGCTAGGCATCACAGGACCCACACAGGAGAGAAGCTATTTGAATGTCTGGAATGTGGAAAGAGGTTCAGTCGTTCTGAACACCTTGGTAGACATCACAGGACCCACTCAGGCAAGAAGCAGTGTGGAAAGAAGTTCAGTCGTTCTCAAAACCTTGCTGAGCATCACAGGACCCACACAGGAGAGAAGCCATCTTAATTTCAGGACTGAGGAGCGAATTTCTGTCGTTCTGCTTGTCTTTCTACACACCTTAAGGCCCAGGCATTTGAGCAGCTATTGAAAGGTCTGGATTGTGGAAAAAGCTTCAGTCGTCTTACAACCTTTGTTAGGCAAGACACGCTGCTCACAGGGAGGAAGCCTTCCAGATAACTGGAGTGTCGGAAAATGTTCGGAGAGAGAACACAACTGATAATCCCTGGCAGGGCAGAAGTCCTCCTTTCTACTCCTGACAGGACTCCTTCCAGAGGTGATCCAGTGAAAATCCCCTTTTCTCTCTGTTCTCATTTCATCCCCTCCACCTTTTGGGTTGTTCTCTATAATGGTTTTGAATGGCTTTTATTTAGTGCAGACTGTTTCTGTATTGTTGTACAGAGCAGAGCAGTGAAACCTGCTCTGGCCACGGTGACACATGCCCTAGTGACCTCCTGGCTGGACTACTGTAATGCACTCTGTGCAGGGATACCAATAGAAAGTCTCAGGACACTTCCATGGGTCCAGAACGCAGCAGCAAGATTACTGACTGGGGCGGGTTACCCAGATCATATTACACCTCTACTAAAGCAGCTCCACTGGCTGCCAGTCACCTACCAGGCACAATTCAATGTGCTGCCCTTAAATCAGGGCTGCCCAAACTTTTTGTAAGGAGGGCCAGATTTGGTGGTTGAGAATGCGTCAGGGGCCGGTTGCTCCCCGACCCTTCTACCCCACTGCAAGCCCCACCCATTGACCCATAAGCCCCACCCACTGACCCCTTGCAATCCCACCTGCAGGAAGGAAGGCGGGGACCAAGGGAGGGAGGGAGGAAGGTGGAAACCAAGAGAGGAAGGAAGGAAGGAAGGAAGGTGGGGGGAAAGGAAGGGAGGGACGGAGGGACGGAGGGAGGGAGGTGGGGACCAAGGGAGGGAGGGAGGAAGGAAGGAAGGTGGGGACCAAAGGAAGCACAGGGAGCCGTGGCCACAGGTCGCCCCTTGGAAGAGGCGATCTGTGTGACCTTGCACCCCCCCAAGCTCCCCAGCGGTGGCGACGGCTCGCCCGCCAGCTCACCCCAAAGCTCCTTGGCGGTGGCAGAGGCCCGCTGGCCTGCCCACCCCCACACTTTCCCCTGCGGTGCAGGTGGTGGCAGACCGCCCATCTGCCCAGCCGCCCAAGCTTCCCAGCAGTGCCGGTGGCGCAGCACTCAGAATGGCCTGATGGGCCGGATTTGGCCCCCAGGCTGGACTTTGGGCAGGCCTGCCTTAAATAAATGTTTTCATTGACTGATTTCATAAGAACACCAGTATTTTCCATTTTATTTCCACCTTTCACAATGGATTTTTCTTTTCTTCTTGCATGATCTTTGCAGCTCTAATCTAATTGCCTGTTCCATTTCTTTCTTCCTTATATACTAATGATTGTACCTCAAAGGAGTCCTCTGTTAAAATAGTGAAGTTTGCAGATGACACTACAGTGATTGGCCTCATTCTAGACAAGGATGAATCTTCCTATAGGCAAGAGATTGAACAACTAGTTTTATGGTGTACTCAAAATAATCTTGAATTAAACACATTAATAACTGTTAAAATGGTGGTGGATTTTAGAATGACTCGTTCTATACAACCACCTCTTATGATATCAAATACCTTAGTGTCAATAGTGGAGTCCTTTAAATTTTTAGGTACTATTATATCTCAATATTTAAAATGGTCATTTAATATTAAAAGTATTAAGAACGCATAACAAAGAATGTTTTTTCTGCATCAACTGAGGAAGTTCAGACTGACAAAAGAACTGTTGATTCAATTCTATAGAGGTGTTATTGAATGAATCATCTGTTCCTCTATTACTCTCTGGTTTAGTTCTGCGATTAAGCAGGACAGATATAGACTTCAAAGGATAATTGGAACTGCAGAAAAAAATATTGTTACTAATTTGCCAACTATTGAGGAATTGTATACCACACGAGCTAAAAAGAGGGTGATGAAAATATATACAGATTCGACACATCCTGGACATAATCTGTTTCAATTGTTACCCTCAGGGCAACGTTTTAGGGCATTGCATACTAGGACAACTAGATATAAAGATAGTTTCTTTCCAAGTGCTATCAAACTGTTGAATAATTTTTACTTCTTTTCTTCCTTTTTATATAATAGGTTATATGGTATTGTTGCACTGTGTTTTTATTGTTGAATATATGATTCTTATATTTCCTTTTATATATGGAGAGCATTTTTTTACCAAAACAAATTCTGGGTGTGTCCAACCACACTTGGCCAATAAAAGTATTCTGATTCTGAAACGGCTTGCATCTGAAGGAGGAGGGGGAGGAAGAGTTGTTACAGCTTGATAGGTTTCTGCCTTCCAGAATGGGTCACGATTCTCATATGAATCAGGGTGGGAAAAGGACGCTACGCCAGATTCAAGGAACAAGGACGCATCCTGAACGACTTCCTCCCTTCCAACAATGTCCACCAGGGCAGGGAATGTCAGCCGCACCTGTTGAATAGCAGCCCGTCCTTTGGTTTCTGGAACAGGACCTTTGCCAGAAGGGGATTGGGGTGGTGGTGGTGGTAAGGGGGGCAACATCATACTCAGTCCGAGCACAGTGGGAAAACATTTTTTAATTTTTTTTATTTATAAAAGAATAGATA
Source organism: Phrynocephalus vlangalii (assembly GCA_037367305.1). Classification (NCBI taxonomy): domain Eukaryota; kingdom Metazoa; phylum Chordata; class Lepidosauria; order Squamata; family Agamidae; genus Phrynocephalus; species Phrynocephalus vlangalii. Next base: position 56,171 of record JAWVWN010002663.1, on the reverse strand, counting down.
AAACAGCAAAATAACTTAAGAATAAAAAAATAACAAAACAACAGTATACAAAAATATAACAATGTACAGACATAAACCCAGTGCAACCCACCCCCCTCGGGACTTAAACAAGATTACAACTTCATGGTATTGACCAGCCCGTTTCTTTCCAGAAGTACATTGAGTCTTCTCCAGGTGTATACCCCTTGCCTTTTTGAAATACATATACCAATAATTTATCCCATATTCCATTAAAATCATTAGATTTGCTCAGTCCTTTTCTAATTTTAATTTCACAGGTCAATTTATCATTAATAGCTAAATTCCATAACTCCTTATACCATTCTTCCATTACTAATTGCTTATTAGATTTCCAATATTTGGCAAATATCAACCTTGCGGTCGTAACCATTATACAGTAGTACCTTGTATAACATGATCAATTCGTTCAAAATTAAATTACGTTATACAAATTTTACGTTGTACACATTGAAATTTCCCATAGGAATGCATTGAAAACAGATTTAATCCGTTCCAATGCATACCCAAGATCAGGGCTGTCCAATGTGCCGCTGCCATGGAGCTTGTGGGGGGGGGGAGCCAGAGTTCCTCCAATGCTACTGCTGGAAGCTTGGAGGGTGGGGGGAGGCGAGTGGCCACGGAGTTTGGGGAGGCGAGTGGGCGTTCCTCCTCTGCCACCGACAACATTAGTGCTGGGGAGCTTGGCAGGTGGGGAGCAAATGAGCGCGCTGCCACTGCCGGGCTGGGTGGGGAATGAGTGGGTGCGCCGCCGCCGCCCGGCTTGGGGGGGGGCGAGTGGCTGTTCCTCCTCCGACAACAACATCAGCGGGGGGAGGGGAGAAGCAGAAAGGGGACCCCCGTCCCTCTCCCCGGCCTCTGATCCCCGCCCCCCGCAGCCGCGGAAGTGTGTGTGTGTGTGTGTGTGTGTGTGTGTGTGTGTAAAAGGGAAATGCCTTCCAACTGTGCGGGGAGAAGGGAACGGAGCTGGCCAGGAGGGCTCTGGATTTTTTTTCGTTGTACAAATTTTCCGTTATACGAGGTATGGCTCTAATTACCAATTCGCCCTCTTCTTTCTTCAGTTGAATATCTTCAACTATGTTTAACAGCTGGGGGGACATTGGAATCTTTTTCCCTAGTATTTCTTGCATTTCATTGAAAACCAAATTCCATTCCAATTTCCTTTTCTCACATGTCCACCACATATGTAAATATGTCCCTTTCTCTTTTTTACATCTCCAACAAATAGGAGATATTTCTTTATTTATTATATGTAGCTTTGCAGGTGTTATATACCATCTCCAACATACTTTATAACAATTTTCTTTAACTCTCAGAGACATATTTTTCACTATTCTTTTCTTCCACAATTTCCCCCAATCTTCCTTTTTATCTCTTTGTTAATGTCTTCTTGCCAAATATCTCTTAACTGATTATTTTTTTCATTATCTTCCTGAATTAATATTTTATATATCTCACTTACAATTTCTTTCCTCTGTTCTTTATTTTCAATCTCATTTCTTCTATCTATAATTTCTTCAAATCTGGTCAATTTTCTACACTCTCCTACTTTAGTTATCCATTCTTTATTCCATTTTTCCAATTGTATAATGTTCAGCCAGGAAATATTTCCTCCCAATTTCTCCTTTATGCTTTGTCTATTCTGCATTTGCTTTAACCACTCCCGCAAGTATATAACTTTTTTTTATCATGCAGTAGCTTATTTAACTTCCCTTTTAAATTGTCTGGGAAATCCTTCATTTCTTTATCAAGGGTGAAACCAATGGGCTTAAAAATCTCCCTAAAATTCCTCCAACATTCCATAGTATTTTTCAAGAATGGATTACTTATCTTTTTCACCTGAACTTTAACATCCTCCTTTAAAAAATATTCTCTTTTGATTTAATTTCTAAGTCTCTCCAAATTAGGTTATCATTCCCTATTATAAAATCTGGAATATGTCTTAATTGATTGGCTATGTAATATAGCTTAATGTTAGGTAACCCTAAACCACCTTCTTTTTGTGGTATATACCATAACCTCTTATTGATCCTAGCTTTTTTATTGCAGTTGCAAAACATATTAATTTTCCCCTGAATCCATTTAAGTTCACTTTCATGCCATTTTATAGGTAACATCCAAAATAGGAAATTTAGGGCGTTTATACACGACCCCTAAGCTCCGCTGCAAATGGCTCCCAGCTCCGGAGCTTAAAAATGTTTCCCCACCAGTTCCGGAGTTAACAGGAAATTAAGTGCGACCCCGCCCACTTTAGTGTGTCCCAGCGCAGCTTTCTTGTACCTGCTCTGGGACAGTGAAAAATTTTGATGCGGAGAGTGTCAGGCTCTCCTCGCTTCTTTTTGTTGGGTTTTTTTTTTTGCCTCCTGCCCCTTTAAGAGGAATCAGGAAATAACCGGTGCCACCAGCACCTGAGGTAAGAATGCATTCTTTTGTCCCTTTTTAAGGCTTTTTTTCCTCCCTCCCCTCACGCAGACAGAAGCAAGGAAGTGCGGAGTGGTGGGGAGGAAGGAAGAGCGACAAACCCTCAAGATCTCTGGTCCGAATTTAAGGGACCAGCGGATCTTAGGGGTCGTGTAAAAAGGCCCTTAGTTTGGGAATAATTTTCATTTTACATACTGAAATCCTTCCAAACCAAGAAATCCTTAGTCTTTGATACTCTTTTATTTGTTCAGTAATCTCTTTCTTAACCTTCTCAGCATTTATTTTAAACATATGTTGTAAGCTCCATGCTAATTTTATCCCCAAATAATTAATGCTATTTACTAATTTACCTTTAAATACTTCCCTAAACAACTTTTTCTCTTCTTCACTGTAATTTGACAACATGCATTCAGATTTGTTCCAATTAACCTTTAATCCTGTTACTGCCTCAAACCCCTTTAAATGCTTCTGTAATTTATAAATATTAATCAATGAGTTTTTAATTATTAATAATGTATCATCAGCAAATAAGTTAATTTTATTTGACTTCCCCTCTTCAACCTCTTCTAGTTCTTTATCCTTCCTTATTACATTAGCCAGCATTTCCATTATAAGTATAAACAAAACTGGAGATAATGGGCAACCTTGTCTAGTTCCTCGGCACAGGGTAACAGTTTCTCTTATTCCATACTTTATGTTCAACTAGATATTCTAGCCCATGCTCGGCAACCTTGTCGATTTAGGAAAGAGAAAGAAGTGAAGAGGAAGAGAGAAGAATGAAACAGGAAAAAGGAACACCTCCCCATCTTTGATGGTCAATATTCTGTGTTCAGTGGCTTTTAAAGTGTTCTGCTTATGTACCGCCCCATACCACTACAAGTAGTCTCTGGGCGGTTTTACAATTTTAATTACAGTGTGCAGGCTACACATTGCCCCCCCCCAAGCGAGCTGGGTACTCATTTTACCAACCTCGGAAAGATGGAAGGCTGAGTGAACCTTGAGCCTGCTACCGGGGATTTAAGGCAGAAACAACCCATCCCCTCCACTGTATCTCAGATACCAGACAGGCAACCATCACCTGCAACTATGTCCCAGCTGTAAACAAAGGTGGCTCCTTGCATTGAGTCCAGGCTACTCCCCAACTTCCTTCCTTCAGGAAGAAGGTAAAACGCGGATCTTGACGGATCCTCCTTATTTCATATGAATTTTTACATGGGATTCTTCCCAAATCAGCCTCAAATCACACATCTCATTCACGTCCAACTATTACACAATAATAATGTATCCTCCAGTTCATATATTCGTGACGGTGCAAAAAACATGGATCCGAGACACAGATCTACCTGATTTTTTACCCAGGATGCCCCCCCAGCCCAGTCTCGCATCCTTATACAACATGGATAACTTGGCCAAAAACTTCTGAGACCTCCGAGGTCCCTTTCGACCCAGTGATGATTCCAATTCCTGGTCCTTTTTTTGAAGGGCTTTTTAAATGGGACACACTGTCTAAATCCCAAGTACAGTGGTACCTTGTATAAAGGAATTAATTCGTTCCAAATGAAATTATGGGCCTTTTTACACGACCCCTAAGATCCGCTGGTCCCTTAAATTCGGACCAGAGATCTTGAGGGTTCGTTGCTGTTCCTCCGTCCCCACCCGCTCTGCACTTCTTTGTTCTGTCTGCGTGAGGGGAGGGAGGGGAAAAAAGCCTTAGACAGAGACAAAAGAATGCATTCTTACCTCTGGTGCCGGTGGAGGTTGCTCTGACCTCCGTTTACTTCCTGGTTCCTCTTTAAGGGGCGGAGGCAAAAGAAAAACAACAGAAAGAAGTGAGGAGAGCTCAGGCACTCTCCGCATCAAATATTTTTCACCATCAAAAAGCAGGTACAAGAAAAGTGCGCTGGGTCGCGCTAAAGTGGGCGGGATCGCACTTAATTGTCTGCAAACTCCAGAGCTGGTGGGTAAACATTTTTAAGGTCCGGAGCTTGCAGCCATTTGCGGCAGAGCTTAAGGGTCGTGTATAAACGCCCTATGTTAAGCAAATTTTCCTTTATACAAATTCCTATAGGAATGCATTGAAAACGGAGTGATCCCATTTTTATGTTGTACGAATTCTCCCCATAGACGACTATGTTAAACAAATTTCTCCTATCTCCGGAATTTTTTATGTTGTACAAATGTTATGTTATACAAGCTGTTTGTTATACGAGGGTCCACTGTACTGTACTTTTTATTATTTTATTTTATTTTATTTTATTTTATTTATTTATTTATTTTACAACTTACATGGCGACCGCTACTACTCAAAGGTCTCTTTTTAAGGCAGGATATTATTTTATTGATTACTCATGTTAAGATTCACTCCGAAATCAAAAAGCTGAGCGGAATGATGGGGCACCGGATTATCTTTCCTACTGGCTGCTCCCGGTGCACCCCCAGGGCTTGGCTTCCTTTCCTGGAGGAAAACAAGTTGAGGAGCCATCACAAAAAGACAAATGCAAAAGTGGAACAGGCGATACCTTTAGCCTACTAGAAAATTCACAAAAACGTTGCTAATATTTCGAGGGCGAAACCCCGCTTCCTCAGAGCAGTACCAACCCAAACAAGTCGGGGAGCCGTGTAGCTATCACAGAAACCAAATACAATTCACACACGTGCAAACCCCAAAGTCCAGCGCCCCCCCCAAAAAAAAACTACTGTGGCTGGGAAAGGGTTAAAAGCAGCTGAATTTGGGGAAATTCCTAGAGAGGCAGGAAATAAGGGCGGGGGAGGCGAAATTGGTCCTCCTCCTCCTCCTCCTCCTCCTCCTCTTTCCCGCCTCTGGATGGGGAGGGAGAAGCGCGCCGCCGCCTCTTCTGGACTACAACTCCCATCGCCAGGCATGGCCGGGCAGGGGTGAGAGAATTTCGCCTCCTTTAGGCTTTTTACCTCTAGATATCATTTTTCCCAAGTTTTCTGGCGGGAGAGTCGTCTCTTTGGACTACAACTCCCATGGTCAGTGCTGGCTGGGGGGGGATTCTGGGTGATGGAGTGGAGGGAGGATGGAGGGAAGGAACAGAAAAGGTTGGAAAAGCCCCCCCTTCCATCCTGTGGGCCCCGTGTTGGCCCTCCCAGCCCCCCCCCCAATGAGAGCTGGGGCGTTGGTCTGAAAAGGAACGGGCGTTATTTTCTAAGAGGGAGGAGGAGGAGGAAAGGAACGGGACTGGAAACGGGGGGGGGGATCCGTTACCCCCGAGCTAAAAAAGCAGCTCCTCTGCTGAGGTTTGTTCCTGCCTGAATGGGGTCCATCAAGGGAACCCTCCAACAGGAAGGGCCTGGGGGCGGGGGCAGCCAGGGGGGCAAAAACTGATCCCTGGGGGGTTTAAGGGGGTGTCCTTCGTCCTCCAGGTCACCAGGGAGGGCCTTTGGGAGAGGGATCGGAAAGAGGGCTTTGGGGGGGGGCTGTCCATTGATTCTCCCACCGCCCCCCATCTCTTACACCCCTCCTCGCCCAGTTCAGCCATCAAAATGTCCTTGGAGGGAGTGACTGGGGAAACCAGAAGCAAGTTGGGGGGGCGGGGTCCAAGGTGAACCCAAGAGTCATAAAGGGATCATAACTGGTTTCTTTGAGTTTGCTGGATGGTTTCTATTTCTTACCCCCCCCCCCTTTAGTGCTAACTGTGCTACTAGGAAGGTTCCTCACCTCCCTCTTCCCCTCCTCCTGACCCCCCCCCCCTTTCTCATTATTCCCAAACTGGGCTGTTTTCCTTTCCTTTGGTTCCTGGCTTTCCCTCCTTCTCCCCTTGGGGTGCCCCAGGGTTCTGTTCTTGCTCCAGTGCTGTTGAATATCTTTATTAATGACTCGGATGAAGGAATAAGAAGCATGCTAATTAAATTTGAAGATGATACCAAAATGGGAGGGATTGCTAATTCCTTAGAGCAGGGGTCCTCAAAGTTTTCAACCAGCGGGCCGGTCCACCACCACCCAGACACCACTGGGGGCCGGATCACAGTCCAAAAGCAGCTGCGGAGGCTGGCTTGCTCACAAAACAAGGGGTAGGTGGGGGGTTGCAGTTGGTCCCAGGGGCCGGATTCAGGACCTTGGGGGGGCCGCATCCGGCCCCAGGGCCTTAGGTTGAGGACCCCTGCCTTAGAGCAGTGTTTTTTAACCACTGTTCCGCGGCACACTAGTGTGCCGTGAGATGTTGCCTGGTGTGCCGTTGGAAAAGCTGAAGAATATCAGCTTTGTGTTCAGCCAAACAGGCCCAGGTTGCGCACTGAATAAAGTATTTTATAATTTTTCATATTTCTGTTTACTTACTATTTCATAAAAAAGTAATTATAAAATACTTTCTTTGTGTTTATTTGATTCCTATTCAAGAGAATTACTTTATATGTAGTCAATATAGGCACAGAGTTAATTTTTTTAACATTTTCTAATGGTGGTGTGCCTCGTGATTTTTTTCATGAAACAAGTGTGCCTTTGCCCAAAAAAGGTTGAAAAACACTGCCTTAGAGGATAGGATGAAAATCCAAAAGGATCTTGACAGATTAGAGTGCTGGGCCAAAGCTAACAGAATGGAGTTCAAGAGAGGGAAATGTAGGGTGCTACCTCTAGGTAAAAAGAATGAATTGCACAGATATAGTATGGGAAATACCTGGCTGGAAAATAGTACCTGTGAAAGGGATCTGGGAGTCTTGGTGGACCACAAATTGAACATGAGTCAGCAGTGTGACGGGGCGGCCAAGAAAACCAACACGTTTCTTGGTTGCATCAACAGAAGCCTCATGTCTAGATCAAGGGAAGTGATAGTACCATTCTATTCTGCTCTGGTCAGACCCCACCTGGAGTACTGGGTCCAGTTCTGTGCACCTCAATTTTAAAAGGTTGTTGACGACCTCAAGCGGGTGCAGAGGAGGGCGACCAGGATGGTTGAAGGTCTGGAGGAAATGTCTTATGAGGAATAGCTTAAGGAACTGGGAATGTTTAGCCTTTCAAAAAGAAGGCTGAGGGAGGATATGATTTTTTGTTGTTCAGTCGTTCATTCGTGTCTGACTCTTCGTGACCCCATGGACCAGAGCTCTCCAGGCCTTCCTATCTTCCACTGCCTCCCGGAGTTTGGTCAAATCCATATTGGTTGCATCGATGACACCGTCCAAGCATCTCATTCTCTGCCGTCCTCTTTTCCTTTTGCCTTCCATCTTTCCCAACATCAGGGACTTTTCCAAGGAGTCCTCTCTCCTCATGTGGTGGCCAAAGTACTGGAGCCTCAGCTTCAAAATCTGTCCTTCCAGTGAACATTCGGGGTTGATTTCTTTCAGAATGGATAGGTTTGATCTCCTTGCAGTCCAGGGGACTCTCAAGACTCTCCTCCAGCACCACAGCTCAAAAGCATCGATTCTGCGGCGATCAGCCTTCTTTATAGTCTCTCACTTCCATACATCACTATTGGAAAAACCATAGCTTTAACCATCCTGACCTTAGTTGGCAAAGTGATGTCTCTGCTTTTTAGGATGCTATCTAGGTTTGCCATTGCTTTCCTCCCAAGAAGCAGGCGTCTTTTTATTTCGTTGCTGCAGTTGCCATCTGCAGTGATCAAGGAGCCCAAGAAAATAAACTCAGTCATTGCCTCCATTTCTTCCCCTTCTATTTGCCAGGAGGTGATGGGACCGGTGGCCATGTTGAACTTCAGCCCAGTTGATGCTGAACTTCAGCCCAGTTTTTTCGCTCTCTTTCACCCTCATTAAGAGGTTCTTTAATTCCTCCTCACTTTCTGCTATCAGAGTAGTATCATCTGCATATCTGAGGTTGTTGATATTTCTTCCGGCAATCTTAATTCCGGTTTGCGATTCATCCAGACCTGCCTTTTGCATGATGTACCAGATCAAAAACTTGAGGGGGACCTTGAAATGAGGAGAGAAATCATGGAGGTGTCTAAGAGGGATAGGATAGTAATCATGGGGGACTTCAATTATCCCCACATTGACTGGGCCAATGCGAGTTCCGGGCAAGAAAGAGAAACCGAGTTTCACGACTTACTGAATGACTGTGCCTTAGAGCAACTTTTTAAAAAAGGAAGGAGGGGGGACCCTGGAAACTACAGGCCAGTTAGCCTTACATCTGTCCCAGGGAAGATGGTGGAAAGCCTCATCCAAGAGAAAATCTTAAAACACATAGAAGAACAAACTTTGCTGAGAGAAAATCAGCATGGCTTCTGCAAGGGTAAGTCTTGTCTGACAAATCTTGTAGAATTTTTTGAAAAGGTCAGCAGGCATCTAGATTTGGGTGAACCGGTGGATATAGTTTATCTGGATTTTCAAAAGGCCTTTGACACAGTCCCTCACCAGAGGCTGCTGAGAAAATTGCACAGTCAGGGGATAAGAGGGCAGGTCCTCTTATGGATTGAGAACTGGTTGAGATCCAGGAAACAAAGAGTAGGTGTCAATGGGAAATTTTCACAATGGAGAGAGGTGAAAAGCGGTGTGCCCCAGGGATCTGTCCTGGGACCGGTGCTTTTCAATCTGTTCATAAATGACCTGGAGACAGGGATAAACAGTGAGGTGGCAAAGTTTGCGGATGACACAAAACTTTTCCGTGTGGTAAAAACCAGAGAAGATTGTGAAGAACTCCAGAAGGATCTCTCCAAACTGGGGGAATGGGCTGCGAAATGGCAAATGTGTTTTAATGTAGCCAAATGTAAAGTAATGCATATTGGGGCAAAAAATCAAAACTTTTATCTATCAACTGATGGGCTCTGAGTTATCCGTGACGGATCAGGAAAGAGATCTTGGTGTGTTGGTGGACAGCTCCATGAAGGTGTCTCCCCAATGTGTGCCAGCGGTGAAGAAGGCCAATTCCATGCTAGGGATGATCAAAAAGCGGATTGAAAATAAAACAGCCAACATTATAATGCCATTATAAAAAAACAATAGTAAGGCCGCACCTGGAGTATTGTGTACAATTCTGGTCATCGCATCTCAAGAAAGACATAGTGGAACTGGAAAAGGTGCAGAAGAGAGTGACTAAAATGATTACTGGGCTGGGGCACCTCCCTTATGAGGAAAGGCTAAGACATTTGGGGCTCTTTAGTCTGGAAAAAAGGCACCTGAGGGGGAATATGATTGAGACGTACAAAATTATGCAGGGCATGAGTAATGTGGATAGAGGGAAGCTCTTCTCCCTCTCACAAAATACCAGAACTAGGGGACATACACTCAAATTGAGGGCTGGGAGAGCAGGAACAGACAAAAGGAAATATTTTTTCACCCAGCGCGTTGTTAGTCTGTGGAACTCCCTGCCACAGGATGTGGTGATGGCATCTGGCCTGGATGCCTTCAAAAGGGGATTGGACAGATTCCTCGAGGAAAAGTCCATCACAGGCTACAAACCATGATGGAGATGTGTAATCGCCAGGCTTAAAACCGGGCTACTTCTAGGGCCAGATGCAGGGAAGTGGTATCAGGAGACAGATAACTAGTCTCGTGCGCTCCCAGACGCACCTGGTGGGGCCACTGTGAGATACAGGAAGCTGGACTAGATGGGCCATTGGCCTGATCCAGCATGGCTCTTCTTATGTTCTTGTGTTCTTATGTACTCTGCGTATAAGTTAAATAAGCAAGGTGACAGTATACAGCCTTGTCGTACTCCTTTCCCAATTTTAAACCAGTCAGTTGTTCCATATCCAGTTCTGACAGTTGCTGCTTGTCCCATATATAGATTTCTTAGGAGACAGATAAGCTGGTCAGGCACTCTCATGCCTTAAGGACTTTGCATAGTTTGTTGTGGTCCACACAGTCAAAGGCTTTGGCATGGTCAATGAAGCAGAAGTAGATGTTTTTCTGGAACTCTCTGGCTTTCTCCATAATCCATCGCTTGTTGGCGATTTGATCTCTGCCCTTTCGAAATCCAGCTTGCACTTCTGGAAGTTCTCTGTCCACATACTGCTGAAGCCTGCCTTGTAGAATTTTGAGCATAACCTTGCTAACGTGTGAAATGAGTGCAATTGTGCGATAGTTGGAGCATTCTTTGGCGTTGCCTTTCTTTGGGATTGGGATGTAGACCGATCTTTTCCAGTCCTCTGGCCGCTGCTGTGTTTTCCAAATTTGCTGGCATATCGTGTGTAGCACCTTTACAGCATCCTCTTTTAAGATTTTAAAGAGTTCAATTGGAATGCCGTCACCTCCACCCGCCTTGTTGTTTGCAATACTTTCTAAGGCCCACGTGACTTCACTTTCCAGGATGTCTGGCTCCAGGTCAGCAACTACACTATCTTGGTTATCAGGGACATCCAGATATTTCTAATATAATTCCTCTGTATATTCTTGCCATCTCTTCTTGATCTCTTCTGCTTTAGTTAGGTCCCTACCATTTTTGTCCTTTATCATATCCATCTTTGCACGAAATGCCCCTTTCATATCTCCAATTTTCTTGAATAGATCTCTGGGTTTTCCTTTTCAGTTGTTTTCCTCTATTTCTTTGCACTGTTTGTTCAAGAAGCCCGCCCTGTCTCTCCTTGCTATTCTTTGGAAGTCTACATTCAATTTTCTGTATCTTTCCCTTTCTCCCTTGCATTTTGCATCCCTTCTCTCCTCCGCTGTTTGTAAGGCCTCGTTGGACAACCACTTTGCTTTCTTGCATTTTCTTTTCTTTGGAATAGTTTTCATTGCAGCTTCCTGTACAATGTTACAAGCCTCCATCCATAGTTCTTCAGCTGTTCTGCCCATCAAATCTAGTTCCTTAAATCTATTCTTCACTTCCACTGTGTATTCATAAGGGATTTGACTTAGATTATACCTGACTGGCTCAGTGGTCTTCCCTACTTTCTTCAGTTTAAGTTTGAATTTTGAAATAAGAAGCTGATGATCTGAGCCACAGTCAGCACCAGGTCTCGTTTTTGCTGACTGTATAGAGCTCCTCCATCTTTGGCTGAAGAGAACATAATCAATCTGATTCCGGTATTGTCCATCTGGTGATGTCCATGTGTAGAGTCGCCTTTTGTGTTGTTGGAAAAGAGTGTTTGCAATGACCAGCTTGTTCTCTTGACAAAACTCAGTTAGCCTTTGCCCTGCTTCATTTGGAACTCCAAGGCCAAACTTGCCAGTTATTCCTTTTATCACTTGACTCCCTACCTTTGCTTTCCAATCCCCTATGATGAGAAGAACATCTTTCTTTGGTGTCAGTTCTAGAAGGAGTTGTAAGTCTTTATAGCCTTGGTCAGTCTCAGACTCTTCAGCACCGGTAGTTGGTGCATAGACTTGGATTACTGTGATGTTGAAAGGGCTGCCTTGGAATCGTACCGAAATCATTCTATCATTTTTAGGTTGTATCCCAGCACTGCTTTTCCCACTCTATTGTTGACTATGAGGGCTACTCCATTTCTCCTATGGGCTTCTTGCCCACAGTAGTAGATGTGACTGTCAGACTCACATACTCACTCACAGATGGAAGTCAAAGCTTTTACTGAAGCATCAGCAATGCAGAGTTAACCTAGTTTCAGCAGCCAGGCAAAGTCCCAGATACACAGTCCAAGGTCAGTATACAAATGTTGCTTACGTCGAATCCAGGAGACAGAAGAATGCAGAGTCCAAAACGTGATTCAAGGTCGAGCCAGGGTTCAGAGTGGAATCTCAGGAACAGCAGGAACGTAGTACCGGCATGAGGTCAAGCCTTCCGACTTGTTGCTCCCACAAGAAGCCTGACCCTAGAATACCTGCTTTATGGCTCCAAGAGAGCAACGCCCATCTCTCTAACCCCACCTCTGTCAATACTCTGGGCTCTCAGAATGTAAACGTCTCTGAGTTTCTAGCAGTCTATCCCTTCTCTGCCTGGCTGTAAGTCTTTGCTTTCTAACAGGTTTCCCAGGAGGACAGGCCTCTCTTGATACAGATGAATCACTATCAGTTGCAGGAGGATCTGCATCTGGGAGTTCCCCAGCCCTTAACCCTTCAGTATCTGGGTCTGATTCTGGCAGAGGCCTGACACTGAACTGAATTCGCCCATACCCATCCATTTAAGTTAGCTGATGCCCAAGATGACAATGTTTATTCTTTCCATCTCACATTTGACCACATCCAGCTTACCCTGGTTCATAGATCTCACATTCCAGGTTCCTATGCAGTATATTTCTTTGCAGCATTGGACTTTCCTTTCTCTTCCAGGCATGTCTGCAGCTGAGTGTCCTTTCAGCTTCGGCCCAGCCACTTTATTAGCTATGGAACTACTTGTACTTGTCCTCCACTCTTCTTCAGTAGCATGTTGCACACCTTCCTACCTGAGCGGCTCATCTCCCAGCGTCATATCTTTTAGCCTTTTGTTTCTGTCCATGGAATTTTCTTGGCAGGGATACTGGGGTGGCTTGCCAGTTCCTATCCCAGGAAGTCTTATTACAGGCCTCATTGTAATCAGTGTAATTAGCATTACAATGATGAAAGCGCAGTTCAGCCTGTTTTATTTTGTAGCCTCACTGATCAACTGGGACACAAAAGTAGCAATGTGCCCCCATTTTCAGCGTAAGGGAAGGGGATATGATAGCTATGTTTAAGTCTTTGAAAGGATGTCATATTAAAGAGGAAAAAGGTTTGTTTTCCATGGCTTCAGAGACTAGGACTTGGGGCAATAGTTTCAAACTATAGGAAAAGAGGTTCCACTTGAAGATTAGGTAGAACTTCATGACAGTTGGAGCTGTTTGGCAGTGGAATAAGCTGTCACGGAGAGCGGTGCAGTCTCCTTCTTTGGAGGTTTTTAAGCAGAGGCAGGATGGCCATCTGTTGGAAATATTGTGATGGGGTTTATTTATTTATTTATTTATTCTTGTATTTATATCCCGCTTATCTACTACATGTAGTACTCTAAGCGGCTAACAAAAGCAATACCTACCAAATCAACAACAATAGAATACATCAGATATAAAGCATAAACAACATAGAACTATTAAAACAACAAAACATATAAAAATCCTCCTGCGTCCCGGCATGCGGAGGAGCAAATTCTAGCAGAATTAAAAATAGATATGGCAAAACAGACTAATTTGGAAGTGGTGACGAAGGCGGGGAGGAAAAAAAAAAACCTTGGTTCTGTCTTCAGACCAAATGAAGATTTCAGCCAAGAAATTTAGAGTCGATTAAGAATTGGAAGTGCAGCAAGGATGGAACGCTGTTGCTGCCGCCCGCCATCTTGCAATTCATCCGGTCTAAAAAGCCCTCCAAGGGGGCAGAAGCTGGAGGCTCTTCAAGGACCGGGCACACCTCTCAGCCGACACAAACCCCAGATGGAACAAAGGGAGGGAGAGGGTCCTCAGTGAAGAGTCCAGCCGGTCTAAAAAGCCCTCCAAGGGAGCAGAAGCTGAAGGCTCTTCAAGGGCCGGGCACACCTCTCAGCCGACACAAACCCCAGGTGGAACAAAGGGAGGGAGAGGGTCCTCAGTGAAGAGTCCAGCCGGTCTAAAAAGCCCTCCAAGGGAGCAGAAGCTGAAGGCTCTTCAAGGGCCAGGCACACCTCTCAGCCGACACAAACCCCAGGTGGAACAAAGAGAGGGAGAGGGTCCTCTGTGAAGAGTCCAGCCGGTCTTAAAAGCCCTCCAAGGGGGCAGAAGCTGAAGGCTCTTCAAGGACCGGGCACACCTCTCAGCCGACACAGACACCAGGTGGAACAAAGGGAGGGAGAGGGTCCTCAGTGAAGAGTCCAGCCGGTCTAAAAAGCCCTCCAAGGGAGCAGAAGCTGAAGGCTCTTCAAGGGCCGGGCACACCTCTCAGCCGACACAAACCCCAGGTGGAACAAAGGGAGGGAGAGGGTCCTCTGTGAAGAGTCCAGCCGGTCTAAAAAGCCCTCCAAGGGGGCAGAAGCTGAAGGCTCTTCAAGGACCGGGCACACCTCTCAGCCGACACAAACCCCAGGTGGAACAAAGGGAGGGAGAGGGTCCTCTGTGAAGAGTCCAGCCGGTCTGGGAAGCCCTCCATTGGGGCAGAAGCTGAAGGCTCTTCAAGGGCCGGGCACACCTCTCAGCCGACACAAACCCCAGGTGGAACAAAGGGAGGGAGAGGGTCCTCTGTGAAGAGTCCAGCCGGTCTAAAAAGCCCTCCAAGGGGGCAGAAGCTGAAGGCTCTTCAAGGACCGGGCACACCTCTCAGCCGACACAGACCCCAGGTGGAACAAAGGGAGGGAGAGGGTCCTCAGTGAAGAGTCCAGCCGGTCTAAAAAGCCCTCCAAGGGAGCAGAAGCTGAAGGCTCTTCAAGGGCCGGGCACACCTCTCAGCCGACACAAACCCCAGGTGGAACAAAGGGAGGGAGAGGGTCCTCAGTGAAGAGTCCAGCCGGTCTAAAAAGCCCTCCAAGGGGGCAGAAGCTGAAGGCTCTTCAAGGGCCGGGCACACCTCTCAGCCGACACAAACCCCAGGTGGAACAAAGGGAGGGAGAGGGTCCTCTGTGAAGAGTCCAGCCGGTCTAAAAAGCCCTCCAAGGGAGCAGAAGCTGAAGGCTCTTCAAGGGCCGGGCACACCTCTCAGCCGACACAAACCCCAGGTGGAACAAAGGGAGGGAGAGGGTCCTCTGTGAAGAGTCCAGCCGGTCTAAAAAGCCCTCCAAGGGGGCAGAAGCTAAAGGCTCTTCAAGGACCGGGCACACCTCTCAGCCGACACAGACCCCAGGTGGAACAAAGGGAGGGAGAGGGTCCTCAGTGAAGAGTCCAGCCGGTCTAAAAAGCCCTCCAAGGGAGCAGAAGCTGAAGGCTCTTCAAGGGCCGGGCACACCTCTCAGCCGACACAAACCCCAGGTGGAACAAAGGGAGGGAGAGGGTCCTCAGTGAAGAGTCCAGTCGGTCTAAAAAGCCCTCCAAGGGAGCAGAAGCTGAAGGCTCTTCAAGGGCCGGGCACACCTCTCAGCCGACACAAACCCCAGGTGGAACAAAGGGAGGGAGAGGGTCCTCTGTGAAGAGTCCAGCCGGTCTAAAAAGCCCTCCAAGGGAGCAGAAGCTGAAGGCTCTTCAAGGGCCAGGCACACTTCTCCTGAATGGCAGGGGGTTGGACTAGATGGCCCTTGAGGTCTCCTCCAACTCTATGATTCTATGATCCTTCAAAGACAAGGGAGGCACTCAGGAAGGGCTCTTCTCCTCCTTTCTACACTAATGATCATCATTGCCTGACGTGGAGTGATAATGATCCGAGGATTCTTCACAGATATTACTGTGAAGCTCTCTGTATCTCAAACTATAGATATGTATCTGGTATTTCCTTGGGATAAGAAGCAATGTTACTTCCAAATAACCAGAACCACCTGAGTGGTTGCTTTGAAGGTAACCAGAAGCACCATAAATTCCTTTGGAAGATGAGGGAAGACCCAGTGCAACTTTGTGTGAGTTAGATCCAAAATGATAGAAAAACATATAAAGGCTATGGAATAATTTGCATTCATTTCGTATGCTGGAACCCACATGGGTTTTCCCACCACAAATTTCCCTCACAGACTGTTACCGGATGAGTGTGATAAATCCCCTGGGTTTCCTCAGCATCTTCATTGGTGCCAAAATTGGCCTCCTCACTGATGTTGGTGGAGGTGGGACCCCCTAGAGCTGGGTTCATTCCCCTGCACCCTCCATGACAGTTTGTTGGGTCTGTTACTTGATCTGACATTTTGTTTTCCGTGGTCACTTATGTCTTGCCTGTTTTTAGCAGGTAAGTTCCGGTACAGAAGAAATCAAAACGGAGAACACCAAGCGCCAGAGGAAAAGGCTGAATGTTCAGATGCAAAAGAGGGTGCTGAGAATCACCAGAACGAAGAAGCTTAGAGGAAAACATATAAACGAAAAGATGGACAAATCTATTACTTGTCAGGGGATAGACCAGATGGTTCAGCAACTATCGAAAGGAGAGGAAAGGAATGATGAGGATACCATGAATGGAAGATCATTTACTAGCAGATCAAAACTTCATTTCCATAGGAAAATTTGCCAAGGAGAGAAAGCATTTGAATGTCTGGATTGTGGAAAGAGGTGTAGTTCTTCGAAAGACCTAACTACACATTTGAGAACGCACACAGGCGAGAAGCCATTTGAATGTCTGGAGTGTGGCAAGAGGTTCAGTCATTCTGGAAGCCTTGCTACACATCACAGGACCCACACAGGCGAGAAGCCATTTCAATGTCTGGAATGTGGAAAGAGGTTCAGTCATTCTCAAAGCCTTGCTATGCATCATAGGACCCACACCGGAGAGAAGCCATTTGAATGTCTTGAATGTGGAAAAAAGTTCAGTCAGGCTTCAAACCTTGCTAGTCATCAGAGGACCCACACAGGCGAGAAGCCATTTGAATGTCAGGAATGTGGAAAGAGGTGTAGTTCTTCGAAAGGCCTAACTACACATTTGAGAACACACACAGGCGAGAAGCCATTTGAATGTCTGGAGTGTGGCAAGAGATTCAGTCATTTTAGAAGCCTTGCTAGCCATCACAGGACCCACACAGGCGAGAAGCCATTTCAATGTCTGGAATGTGGAAAGAGGTTCAGTCGTTCTCAAAGCCTTGCTATGCATCATAGGACCCACACCAGAGAGAAGCCATTTGAATGTCTTGAATGTGGAAAAAAGTTCAGTCAGGCTTCAAACCTTGCTAGCCATCACAGGACCCACACAGGCGAGAAGCCATTTCAATGTCTGGAATGTGGAAAGAGGTTCAGTCATTCTCAACACCTTGGTAACCATCACAGGACCCACACAGGAGAGAAGCCATTTGAATGTCTGGAATGTGGAAAGAAGTTCATTCAAGCTTCAAACCTCACTACCCATCACAGGACCCACACAGGCAAGAAGCCATTTGAATGTCTGGAAGGTGGAAAGAGGTTTAGTTGTTCTAAAGACTTAACTACACATTTGAGAACATACACAGGCGAGAAGCCATTTGAATGTCTGGAGTGTGGCAAGAGATTCAGTCGTTCTGGAAGCCTTGCTAGCCATCACAGGACCCACACAGGTGAGAAGCCATTTCAATGTCTGGAATGTGGAAAGAGGTTCAGTCGTTCTCAAAACCTTGCTAGCCATCACAGGACCCACACAGGCGAGAAGCCATTTCATTGTCTGGAATGTGGAAAGAGGTTCAGTCGTTCTCAACACCTTGCTCGCCATCACAGGACCCACACAGGCGAGAAGCCATTTCAATGTCTGGAATGTGGAAAGAAATTCAGTCAGGCTTCAAGCCTTGCTTTGCATCACAGGACCCACACAGGCGAGAAGCCATTTGAATGTCTGGAGTGTTGAAAGAGGTTCAGTCAATCTGGAAACCTTGCTAAGCATCACAGAACCCACACAGGAAAGAAGCCGTTTGAATTTCAGGACTGAGGAGTGAATTTCTGTCATTCTAATTGTCTTTCTACACACCTTAGGACCCACCCAGCTATTGAACAGTCTGGAGTGTGGAAATATTTTCAGTCGCCTCACAAACCTTCTTAGATAAGACATACTTCTCACAGGGAAGAAGCCTTCCAGGTAACTGGAGTGTGGGAAAATGTTTGGACAGAGAACACGTCTGATAATCCCCGGCAGGGCCGAAGTCCTCCTTTCTCCTCCTGGCGGGACTCCTTCCTGAGGTGATCTGGTGAAAATCCCTCTCTCTCTGTTCCTGTTTCATCCCCTCCACCTTTTGGGTTGTTCTCTGTAGTTGCTTTGAATGGCTTTTATTTTAGTGTGATCTGTTTTTGTATTGTTGTAAGGAGCAGAGCAGAGAAACCTCCTCTGGCCATGGTGACACATGCCATAGTGACCTCCCGGCTGGACTACTGTAATGCACTCTATGTGGGGTCCAGAACTTCCATGGGTCCAGAACGCAGCAGCCAGATTGCTGAATGTGGTTAATTACAGAGATCACGTGACACCCCTTACTAAAGCAGTTCCACTGGCTGCTAGTCACCTACCGAGCACAATTCAAGGTGCTGACTTCGACCTACAAAGGAGCATATGACCTCCTAGCTGTCTCAAGTATCGAATCTCACAGTATGAATTGGCTCGGGTGCTAAGGTCATCAGGGGAAGCCTTTCTCTCCATCCCGCCACCTTCACAGGAGCATCTCAGAAGAACACATGAAAGGGCCTTCTTGGCTGCTGTGCCCAGACTTTGGAATTCCCTCCCGCTGGAGGCTCCGTCTCTGCTGTCTTTCCGGAAGCAGGCAAAGACCTTCCTCTTCAGGCAAACTTGATGGCATTGACTGTTTCCTGAGAACACCAGTGTTTTCCATTTTATAGCTGTTCCAAGTTTGCTGTGCCGTTTGGCCATGTTCTGGAGATTTTTATTCCTGAAGTTTCGCCAGCCTCATTGGCTGGCATCGTTAGAGCACAAGGAGCTCAGGGAACAAGCAGTTTCTCTCTGCGCTGCATGTTACTTTCCACCCCTCATAATGGACTTTGATTTTCTTCTTGCATGTCTTTGTAGCTCTAATCTAAGAAGGCTCTTCTAATTCCTTGTTCGTAACATATATGTGGGAATTTACCTTTAATGTCCATGCTTTGCCAGTCTAGCTATGCATGAGCTCAGACAAACAGCATGGGTCTTACATCACACTTAGAACACACCCTTATTGGAGAACAGAGCTGACCAACCAGAGCTAAGAATAGCTGCATTCCCAAGATGGCGCTAAAGTACGGGGGAGCCCAGTTTGAAAGAATGTCAGAAATTCATAGTCTCTAAGTGAGCATGCTCAGTAGAATATGGTGTATTTGATTGGTAGTTTCTGATGACGTGGGAAATGAATCTGTGGGGAGGAATAAAAATGTTGGGCTGGTGAGGGGAGGGGCTTTTTACCATCAACGCTCCTGACGAGTGGCTGTGAACATCAACAAGCCTGTCTGTTCCCTGCCGCGGCTGAGCTGAGAGGAGAAGCCTGCCTGCTGGGTTTGTTTGCATATGCTTGCCTTCGGATTCAATAAACAGCACCTAAGATCTCAGCAGTGTGTCGACACTTCATCCCTGTACTCCCTTCGTATATCACAGTGCAGGGATCCCTATCATTCCTTCTCTATCAGAGAAGGATTCCCTACACATATATCTGAAATGTTCTGGACGGTATATTGTCCCTCATTAATGTAAACCACCTTGGGTCCTTTCCAAGGAGAAAGGTGGGGTAAAAATATACAATATAAACAAACAAGTAAATGTAGATGTGTAACAGAATTTGAAATATTTTAAATGAATGGTTTAGAAGTCAGAAGGGTTTCAGGGGAGGCCTGGATTAAAGCATCACCTACCCTCTCCTAGGCAGGAGCACCCAGGAGACAAGCAGAGATCCAATAATCGTTTGTTTATTTTCAGCTCGAAATACAGGAAGGGGGCGGCTTTCCCCTCTGAAGTCGAAGGAAAGAATCACAACTAACTACCTAATCATGGCAGGGCACACATTTAAATACAGAAAGAATTAAACGAATTTAACTCCCTCACCAATTCACAGCCACCTTTAGGCACGCTGTAACTCTTGTTAGAGCCATTCCTGTCCCATTCTCCTTGCACCCACGTACCTGCTACCCAGAAGCAAGGCCCATGGAATTTGATGGCTTAATCCTGGCCCACAGCAAGACTTTAAAGGGTCCCCTTTTCCACCTGCACATTTTCTGGGCCCTCACGACAACCTTGTCTGTCACCGGGCCGATGAAAAGCCACAGCGGCAACAATTTCCTGCACAGCCAGGTGTGAAGAGTGACTCAAGAGTGTGTCAATCAGGGACCTTAACTTTGCCAACGCCACATCCATGGAACAGGAAGAGCCCCAGCACATTGTTTTTCAGTTCCTTGTAGAAACAACTCAGGAGGGGTAAGTTACTCCACAGTTACCACCTTTGCCCCAGGAAGCAACCAATTATGTGCTCCTAGGAAGGGCCTGGGGCTCAGAACAGACAGGCACGAATCTTGGGTTCAGCGGTTCGTTCCTTCGTTGCAATTTACTGGTGGAACAGGTGCTCGGCGCTCCCCAGCCCACCTCCTGCAGGGGGTGGCCACTCAGAAGCAGCGCCCCCTGGAGGAAGAGGCCACACAGAACACCCGTCCCGGCAACAAGCGAACTGACACGAACCGTTGCTTTGAGGGCTTGTGCCCATCTGTAGTGCAAAGCTCTCAAACCTGATGCAGAAGGGAGGCCGCCCGACCAGGGGAGCTGCAGATTCAGTCAACAGGAAGGCCCAGCGGGTCCTGTACCTGACATGAAGCACACACACCCCCATCACTCCTCAGCCCCTGCGGATCAAGGGCCCTTTCTGAGAACAAAACAAAACCGGATCCAGGTGTCCTCTTCCTGAGATGGAAACACTGCTATGGAGTATCTTTTTTTTGTGTGTGTGTGGGGGGGGGGCTCTTCAGTACATCTTCTGACAAAGACAAAGAGGCCCCCTGAGATACCCCCCAAAGCAGGAGGAGCATTGCAGAAAGGGTAGGTGGGAAAAAGGAAGCTACTCTGTACAGCACCCCCACCAAAAACTTAAAAAAAAAAAAACCTTCCCAGGCACAAAAAGCACAGCATTGCAACCACACCGGAGAGGAGAGGAAAGCAAATGGCCTTCTGTATCGACAGGGCACCAGGTGGGTTGTGGATGGGCCCGGGGCGGGGGGAGAGGATGCAAGCGCCCTCCAAGGGGTTTTGAAGCCTGAGGTCCCATCCCGGCTTTTGTCCTTCTTCTTCGCAGCCCAACCCAATCGGTGCACCCTGGCCTCTGAGCAGCTCCCTGCAGCTTCTGCAGAGAGAAAAAGGTGCACGAGGGTTACCGGGATATCCTGAGAGGCCACGGTGGGCGCCATCCTGTCCCCCAGAGCCCTGATCCTGAGCTCAAAAGGTATTGGGGGGGGGGAACCTGACGTGGTATAAAGCTTGCACTCCATCCTAAGAACTGGGGTGGTGGATTCAGACAACCAGGAAAAGGCGCCCAGAAGGACAGTCTGGCTGAACCTCACAGCCGAAGTCTCCTTTGGGACTGAGCGCCCCTTGGCATGGCAGGAGGCGAGGGGGCACTTAAGTGGGAGGCCCAACGCCCTTCAAGCAGAAGCCGGCCTTGGCTGACTTTACAAGGAGGCGGAGGGAGGGGGGGCTGACCTCTCTTCTTCATTGACTTTTAGGGACTGATTGGATTTCTCTGCCGCCCATCTGGCCGCAAGTTCACTCTTCCAGGGAAGGGGTTCCCCAACCCTGGGTCCCCAAGATATTCTTGGATGACAACTCGCCAGAAATCCTGGCCAGTGGGGAAGGTTTTTGGGCCTTGTAGTCCAAGGTCTTCTGAGAACAGAAGATTGGGTCCTGTCATCCCGCCGGCCGCCCTGCACCTTTCACAGGAGGCTGTGTGGGTGGATCCAGGGGAAACGTTTGCCAGGAGGGGGGGCAAGGAGTCAGCCCCCACCTGAGCCGTCGTGCCTGCTTCCCTCTCCCCAAACCACCACCTCCAACTGGCATCTCCTCCACCTCTTGGGCCTCCCGAGAGGCCGGCGTTGATCTCGGTGGCCTTTGCACCTGTTTGTTCTCCAAAGCAGGCGCACCGGACGGTGAAAACCACGGAGCACCGGGGCCCAAGACCTGAGAGCCTAACGGCCCGCGAGGAGGGTGCCCTCGAGATGCGGCCAAGGGCGAGACCCAGGGCCTCCTGTCTGCAAAAGCAGAGCTCTGGCACCGAGTGGCACATGCCTCCTGGAAGGCTTGGTGAGCGGGTGGGGAAGAAGGACTGGGGTGCTCCCTGGTTTTCTCCAGCCAAAGGACCCAGGCAGGAGGGCACCTTGGCAGAACACCCCCAGAAGACCCCCCCAGCCGCTTAACATGTGGGAAAGCCTCCAAACAGCGGCTCAAGCTGAACACTCCCCCCCTCCCCAAAGCCTCCCACCCCCCTGCAGTGCCACCCACCCACCCGTCCACCCATCAGTTCCTGTGGCGAAGCAGAGATTTCGAACCCAGGACTCCGGAGCCCTAGCCTGCCTCTCTCTGCCCACAACACCGCACCGGTTCTCTTCCATTCCTGCTATTCTGCTGCTGATCATGAAGATGCACCCGAGACTCTTAAGAGGGGACCCAGTGGGCTTTCTCGCCATCTCTTTCCTGGCTGGCCAGCATCTGGGCTGCTGGGCTGGTTTCCTCCATTGCGCCTGGATTTCCATCGCTGGCGTGAAAACCCGAGAGAGGTGTCCCCGGCCACGTCCCAGGACCCCACTTTTCAAGGCCTCTGCGTCTCGTGCCTTTCCGTGGATTACCACAGAGGCTGTTTGCCCCCCCCCCACCTCCCCTTGTGATCCGGTGTTTCTTGAGCTAGTTCAAAACACGATCCCTTGCCAAAACACAGGAGGAATCACCCCCGAGGCGTGGCCTCGAAGGCCCGGGACTTTTTACCTCTGACTTGGTTTCCCCCCCAGACCCTGAAAAGCTAAAGACAAAGAAACAACAGAGAAAAAAAATAGAAGGGGGAATTTTTAGGGTGCGCAGAGGGAAGGGGGGGGGGGGGACTGAGAAAGCCCTGCAGGAATCCAGGAGGGCGGGAAAAATCGGGGGCAGCCCAGGGGATCCTCTAAAGAGGGGGTGGGGAACCTTGGAAAGGGAGGGGAAACCAGAGACGGGGGGGGAGGGGGGCAGGGGAAAGAGGGGGGAGGAAGGGCAGGCGTCCTCCCCCGGCCTCTGTTGCCGCTTTCTGCTTTTTTTTACACCCCACTTCAAGCCGCCCAGCGTTTGAAGCCTTGCAGATGGCAATGCAAGAGGCCCCCGGAAACGCATGCCCCTCAAGCCGAAACCCCCCTAGCCCCCGCAAGGCCCTTCCCAAAGGGGGGGACTGGTTCCGTGGCCGGGGGTCGCCCTCGGACTCCAGCGTTTTTCAAAGAACCGGGGAGGGGGCCCTTTTCAAGTAAAAAATTACGTTTCACTCCGCGGGGGGGGAGCTAAATTTCCCTTTTTCCCCGGACCTAACCCTTTTTCCCCGAACCATTCCCACACCCATCCACACCCCCCTGCATTTCATCCCCCCACCCCTTTCTCCCCCCCCCCCAAAAACCCACCTTGTCTAGCTTCCATTTTTTTTTTTAGGGGTTTAAAATTTCTTTTTTGATATTTTGCTCTGAAAGAAAAAAAAAAAAACGCACGATTTCTAAGAGAAGCGAATTTTTTGTGGTCTTACAATTTTTATATACATTTTTTTTCTTGGAACAAAAGCGGGAGCAAAGAGTGAAAGGGGGAAAACCCTAAACCCCACCCGGGACAGGATTTTTCCTTTTTGGAACCCATTCCGAGGGGTGGCCAAGACAAACACGGGTTTGCTGACAAACGTGAAGTAACTTCTTTTTTTAACCGCTCCTAACGCAACACAACAGAGAAAAAAGGGGACGGAAAAAAAGTGTTTTTTTTTCTGCCTTAATACCGCCCCCATCCCAACAAGTGTTTTTCCCGGGGGGTTTACAATTTTTTAATTCAGTGTGCAGGCTACACATTGCTCCCCCCCCAGCAAGCTGGGTCCCATTTTACAGACCCCGGAAGGATAAAGCTTTAACCCCTTGAGCCGCTATTGGGGATTAAACCCCCCGGGGCCGTGAGCACAGTTTTAGCTGCATACGGCATTTGACCACTGCACCATCCCCGCCGGAGAGAGGAAAAAATTTTTGCCCAGGCAGTGCCCTGAAAGGGAAAGGCGGGAGGGGGGGCGACGCTAGGTCGCCATGGGGATGAGGGCAATTCCTCCCGTCGCCTTTTTCTCCATTAAAAAAAGGGGGAAGAAAAGGGCGATGGGGCCTTTTAAAATCGGGCGTGGGACACTTGGAGGGATGAAAGGGGGAGTCCTGGCAAGGGGACTTTTTGACAGAGTCCGGGGGAAAAAAAATCCAGCCCTTTTGACTTATTCCTTACAAATTTTATTTCAATAGACCCCGTTTGAGGTGTTTTTTTAAACCCCGTCCCACCCCCCCCCTCACTTGTTTTGCCGCTCAGGTTCTCACTGCTTGTCTCAATACTCCGTTCTTTTTTTTTTTCCCGGGTGTTGCTGGGGGTGGTATTGCCCTTCCCTAAAATCCTCCTCGGCTTCCAAGCCAACACTAGGGGGGCTTCCCCAGCCAAGACATGTTTAAGGGGGTCTTAATTTTCACCAGCAAGCGACCGACGGGGGTTCCCTCCTTCAGAATGGCTCAACGTCTGCATATGAATTATTGTGGGAAAAGGGTGCACACCTTTCACATCCACTCCGAAATCAGCCCCGCCCAGCGGGAAAGATGGGGCAAAACAGGGAAAAAAATTGGCCAAAACACCTGGACCCCCCAAAGGCCCCTTCCCCACCCCCGGATGTTTTCCCAAAACCTGGTCTCTTTTTTAGAGGGCTTTTTAAAATTTTTGGGCACACTGCAAAATCCCAAGAAGCTTTTAAGCAGGAAGTGTTTTTTTTGTTTTCTTCTTATTTTTACATCCACTCCGAAACGGGGACCCCCGCGAAAGAGGGGCACCGGTTAGTTTCCAGCACCCGAAGGGGTTGGCTTCCTTTCCTAAGGAATTCATACACGTGAAAACCCAAAGACACCCCCATCCCCCAAAAAAAGACATGGCGGGAGTGGTTAAAAGCACCGAGTTTTGGAAAAATTTCCCAAGAAAGGCAGGAAAAAAGGGCGGGGGGGGGCGAAATTGCCCTCCTCCTCCTCGCCCCCCTCTTCCGCCTCTGGATGGGGAAAGGGGGGGAAACGCGCCACCCCTCTTCGACTAAACCCCAACCCCCCCATGACCAGCGGGTGAGAATATTTCCCTCCTTTAGGTTTTTTTCATCAATATCAATTTTCCCAGGTTTTCTGGGGGGAGTCGTCCCTTTGGACTACAACCCCATGGCATGCTGGTTTTGGGGGGGGGGGGATTCTGGGGGATGGAGTGGAGGGGGGAAAGGAACGAAGAGGTTGGAAGCCCCCCCCATCCTCTCCCCCCCTTTGGCCCCCACCCCCCCCCATAGAGCGGGGTTTTTTGGTTTTAAAGGGAACGGGCGTTATTTTTTTCCCTGAGAGGGGAAAGGAACGGACGGAAAGGGGGGGGGGCCCTTTTTTCCCGAGCAAAAAAAACAGCTCCCTGCTGAGGCTTTTCCTGCCTGAATGGGGTCCAAAAAGGGGAAACCCCCCAACGGAAGGGGCCCCGGGGGGCAGCCGGGGGGCAAAAACTGATCCCGGGGGGGGGGGGGGGGGTTGGGGGGGTGTTCCTTCGTCCCCAGGTCACCGGGGGGGGTTTTGGGGGGGGGAAAAAAGAGGGTTTTTTTGGGGGGTGCCATTGATTCCCCCCCGTTTTCCCCCCCTTACACCCCTCCTCTCCCAGTTAGCCAAAAAATTCCTTGGGGGGAGGACGGGGAATCAGAAGCAATTTGGGGGGGGGGGGGTAAAAGGGAAACCCCCAAAAATCATTAAAGGTCATAAGGGGTTTTTTGGTTTGGGGTTTGGTCTCTTTCCCCTCCCCCCCCTATGTAACGGGCTACTGGAAAAGGTTTTTCCTACCTCCTTTTCCCCTCCTCCTGTTTCCATTTTTCCCCAAAAATGGGGTTTTCCTTTTCCCCTTTGGTTCCGGCCTTCCCTCCTTCTCGCCTTGGGTGCCTCAGGTTCCATTGTGGGTCCAGGCTGTTGAATATTTTAAAAAATGATTGGAGGAAAAATAGGGAGTATGAAATTAAATTTGCAGTGAACCAAATGGGAGAGGTTGCCATTCTTTAGAGGAGGGGATGAAAACCAAAAGGATCTTGACAGATTAAGTGGGGGGCCAAACTAACTGAACGGGTTCAACAGAGGGAAAAAAGGGTGCTATTCAAGGTAAAAAGAAAAAATTGCTGGAAAATAGTACCTGTGAAAAGGGATCTGGGGTCTTTTTAGAACACAAATTGAACTGAGTCCTGTGATGGGGGGCCCAAAAAGAAACCAACACATTCTTGGTTCATCAAAGAACATCATGTCTGCCCCAAGGGAAGGGTAGTCCCTTTTCTATTCGGTCTGGTCAACCCCACCTTTGTACGGGTCCTTTTCTTGCCCCCCAATTTAAAAAGGGGTTTTTGAAACCCCTCGGCGGTGCAGAGGAGGGCCCCAGGATTTGAAGGTCGGAGGAATTTTTTGTGGGAATGTTAAAGGGGAATAGGAAGTTTACCTTTAAAAAAAAAGGCTGGGGGAGGATATGATTTTTTTTGTTCAGTCATCCCCGACTCTTGTGACCCCATGGCCCAAGCTCGCCGGCCTTCCCCTTCTTCCACTCCTTTTCCCCGGTTTGGTAAAAATCCAATTTTTGCATCGATGACACCGCCAAAACATCTCATTCCTGTCGCCTCTTTTCCTTTCTCTTAAAAAGGCCCAGTGCCGGAGGATGGAGATGCAGATGTCAAAAAATTTTTAAAAAAAAGGAAAGGGGGGGGGCCCCGGAAAACTACGGCCATTACCTTACATCTGTCCCAGGAAGAGGTGGAAACCTCTTAAGAGAAAATTTAAAACACATAGAAGAACAAACCTTGCTGATAGAAAATCAGCTTTTTTTCTTAAGGGTAAGTCTTTTCTAACAAATCTTTAAATTTTTTTTAAAAAGGGCCCCACAGCAGGGGATTTGTGTGAACGGTGGATATAGTTTTTGGTTTTAAAAAGGCCCTTTTGACCAGTCCCTCCAAAAGGGCTCTGAGAAAAAAGCAACGTCAGGGGGGGGGATAAGGGGGGCAGGTCTTCTTGGGGGATTAAAAAACTGGTTGAGCCCCGGGAAAAAATGAGTAGGGTAAGGGGGAAATTATTACAATGGAGAGAAGTCAAAAGGGGGGGCCCCCCGGATCCCCCTGGACCGTTTTTTTCAATCTGTTTAAAAAAACCGGGGAGACAGGGATAAACGTGAGGTGCAAAGTTTGCGATGACACAAAACCTTTCCCTGTGGAAAAACCAGAGAAGTTGTGAAGAGCTCCAAAGGATCTTCCAAAGGGGGGAAATGGGCTGCCAAAGCAAATGTGATTTAATGAGCCAAATTTAAAAGAATCATATTGGGGAAAAAACCCCCAAACTTTATCTATCAACCAGGGCTCTGATTTTTCCGGACAGATCAGGAAGAGATTTGGTATGGGGGGAAAACTCCTAGAAGTGTCTACCCAATGTAGGGGGCGGTGAAGAAGACCAATTCCCTGCTGGGATTGTCAAAAAGGGATTGAAAATAAAACAGCCAAACATTTAATCCTTTAAAAAAAAAAAAAGAAGGGGGCACCTGGATTTGTGACAATTCTGGTCACCACATCTCAAGAAAGACATGTGGAACGGAAAAGGTGCAGAAGGGCGACTAAAATTTATGGGCTGGGCACCTCCATTATTGGAAAGGCAAAAAAATTTGGGGTCTTTAGTCTGGAAAAAAGGTTGAGGGGGATTATGAGACTACAAAATAAGCGGGCATGAGTAAAGGGGATAGAGGGAATACCAGAACCGAGGAAAACCCAAAAAATTAAGGCGGGGGGGGGTAAGAACAAAAAAACAAAATATTTTTTCCCAGCACGTTGTTAGTTTTAAAACCCCTCCCCCCCAAATGTGGGAGGCTCGGGGGTGGATGCCCTTTAAAAGGGGGGTTTGGGAAATTCCCTGGGGAAAAGCCATCACGGGTTTCAACCTGATGGAGATTTCATCCCAGGTTTTTAAAAGGGGGTACTTCAAGGGCCAGATGCGGGGGAAGTGGTTCATAAGTTTTTAGCCTCGTGCGTTCCCCAAACCCCCGGTGGGGCCACGTGAGATACAGGAAGGGAAAAAAAATGGCCGTTAGCTGACCCCGCGGCTCTTTTTAGTACTCTGTGTAAAAATTAAAAAAACAAGGTACAGTATACAGCCTTGTCGTAGCCCCTTTCCTTTTAAACCATCATTGTTCCATATCCATTCTGAAAGTTGCTGCTTTCCAAAAAATAGATTTTTAGGAGACAATAAGGTGGTCAGCACTCTCATCCTTAAGGACGCCATAGTTTGTTTTTGGCCCCCCACAGTAAAGGGGTTTGGCGAGTAAATAAAGCAAAGTAGATGTTTTCTGGAACTCTCTGCTTTCTCCATAATCCATCGCTTATGGGATTTGCTCTGTTCCTTCCCCTTTGAAATCCACCACATACTGGTGAAGCTGCCCTGTAGACTTTTGACAAACTTGCTACGTGTAAAATGAGTGCAATTGTGAGATTTTGGGCATTTTTGGGGTGTTGCCTTTTTTTGGGAATATGTAGACCGATTTTCCAGTCCTTGGCCACTGCTGTTTTTTCCAAATTTGGGGCATGTCGCTGCATCCTTTCGCATCCCTTTTAAGTTTTTAAAAAGAGTTCAATTGGAACCCCTCACCCCCACCCGCCTTGTTGCTTAAAAATTTTTTTAAGGCCCCTTGTTTCATTTGGGGATGTTGGCTCCAGGTCCAACTACCTTTTGGTTATGGGGACATGGATTTTTATATAATTCCCTGTATATTCTTCCCATCTCTTCTTGACTCTTCTTTTTTAGTTAGGTCCCTACCTTTTTGTCCTTATAACCCCCATTTTGCACAAATGCCCCTTAATATCTCCTTTTCCCCTTAAAAAAAACCTGGTTTTCCTTTTCTGTTGTTTTCCTCTATTATTTCTACTGTTCGTAAAAAGGGGCCCCCCTGCCCCTTTTGCTATTCTTGGAAGTCTGCATTCAATGTTCTGTTTTTCCCTTTTTCTCCCTTGAATTTTGCATCCCTTCTTCCCCCCGCGTTTGAAGGCCTCGTTGGACAACCACTTTGCTTTTTACATTTTTTTTTTTGATAGTTTTCATTGCAGCCTCCTGTACAATGTTACAAGCCTCCATCCATTTTTCTTCAGGTGTTTGTCCAAAAAAATCTAGTTCCAAATTATTCTTCATTCCAGGAATTCAAAGGGGGATTTGATTAGGTTATATTGGTGGCCAGTGGTTTCCCTCTTCTTCAGTTTAATTTTTGAATTTGAAAAAAAAAGGGGATATCTGAGCCCCAGTCAGCCCCGGGCCCTTTTTTTTGCTGATTATAGGCTCTCCATCTTTGCTGCAGAGAACATAACAATCTGTTCCGTTTGCCTTTGGTGATGTCCATGGTAGAGTCAGTCCCCTTTTGTGTTGCTGGAAAAGAATGTTTGCAATGACCAGCTTGTTTTTTTACAAAACTCAATTACCTTTTTGCCCTTTTTCTTTGGAACCCCAAAGGGCCCAAAATTTTGCCAGCTTTCCTTTTATACTTGACTCCCTCCTTTGCTTTCCAACCCCCTATGAGAAAAAAACACTTTCTTTGGTGCATTCAAAAAAGGAGTTGTAACTTTATAACTTGGTCGTCTCGACTCTCCACCCTGTATTGGTGCATAGACTTGGATTACTGTGATTTGAAAGGGCTCCTTTGGGGAACGCCCCGAAATCATTGTATCCTTTTTGGTTTTATCCACACTTTTTTTTCCCACTTTTTGTTGACTGTGAGGCTACTCCATTTTTCTAGGGATTCTTCCCCAAGGGGAGAGATTGATAGTATCGACTGTGGGGCAACACAGCACTCGAAGGAAGTAAATTTTTTACGAAGCAGCAGCAATGCAGATTAAACCTATTTTGGGGCACCAAAAAAAAGTCCCAATCACGCCAAAGGGTCATATACAATGTTGCTTGCGAACAAGAAGGAATGCAGAGTCCAAACGTGATTCAGGTCGAGCCGGGTTCAGAGTGGAATTCAGGAACACAGGAACTAGTACCGGCATGAGGTAAACCCCTCCACTTTTCTCCCACAAGAAGCTCCCCCAAAAACGCTTTAGGGGTCCAAGGAGCAAGCCCCTCTCTAACCCCAACTTGTCAATACTCTGTGCTTCAGAAAGAAAAACCCTTCTGATTCTAGCAGTCTTCCCCTTTTCCCCCTGGCTGTAAGTCTTTGCTTTTAACAGTTTTTCCTTGGAGTAAGGCCTCCTTGATACAGATAATCGCTATCAGTTGCGGGGGGATCTGCTCTGGGAGTTCCCCAACCCTTAACCCTTCAGTATCTGGGGCTGATTCTGGCGGGGCCCGACAATGAACTATTTCGCCCTCCCCCCCTTTAAGTTCTTTTTTTTTATGCCCCCAAATGTAAAAATTATTCTTCCATCTACATTGACCCTCCATTAACCCTGGTTCATAGATCTCACATTCCAGTTCCTATGCAGTAATTTTTTGCACATTGGTTTCCTTTCTCTTCCGGGCATCTCGGCCCCTGAGCGCCCCTTTTGTTTGGGGCCCCCACTTCATTAGCTCTGAGCTACTTGTATTTTTTCCCCCACTCTTCTTCATACGTTGACCCTTCCTACCGAGGGTCATCTCCCCCGCGTCATTCTTTTACCTTTTTTTTTTTGTCCCTGGAATTTTTTGGCAGATACGGGGTGGTTTTCCCTTCCCCCCCGGAAAGTTTATTACAGACCTCTTGTAATCAGTGAAAATTAGCATTACAATGATAAAGCGCAGTTCACCCCGTTTTATTTTGTGCCTACTGATAACGGGACAAAAAAATAGAATTTTGCCCCCTTTTTTGTCAAGGGAGGGGTATATACTATGTTTAAACTTTGAAGGATGTCATAAAAAGAAGAAAAAGGTTTTTTTTCCATGGTTTAGAGACTGGCTTGCGGCGATTGGGGTTTAAAAAAAACAGGAAAAGAGGTTCCACTTTAAATTTTGGGAAAAACTTCTGAAGTTGGACTGTGTGAAAGTGAAAAACTGTCACGGAGGGCGGTGGAGTCTCCTTTTTTGAGGTTTTTTTTAAATAAGGCAGGGGGGGCCATCTGTTGGAAAATTGTGATGGGGGGTTTCCGAATGGCGGGGGGGTTGGCTAGATGGCCCCCTTAGGTTCCCCAACTCATGTTCTTTTTATTCTTTTAAAAAGAGGGAGGCACTCAGGGGAAGGGCTCTTCTCCTCCTTTTTACATAATGATCATCATTGCCGACGTGGGGGGGATAATGACCGAGGTTTTTCAGGATATTACGTGAACTGTCTGTACTTTTTAAATATAATATGTATTGGATTTTTCGGATAAGAAGCAATTTCCTTACAAAAACCAAAAACCCCCCGAGTGGTTTTTTTTTAATAAAACCCAAAGCACCAAAATTCCTTTGGAAATGAGGGAAGACCCAGTCAACTTTGTGTGAGTTAATCCAAAATGATAGAAAAACATATAAAGGTATGGAAAAATTTGCTTCATTTCGTTTCGGGAAACCCCAGGGGGGTTTTTCCCCCACAAATTTCCCTCACGACTTTCCCCCGGGTGAGTGTGAAAAAAAACCCCCGGGTTTCCTAGCATTTCATTGGTGCCAAAATTGGCCCCTCACTGAGTTGGGGAAAAGGGGACCCCCCTAACTGGGGTTTTTTCCCCGCCCCCTCCATGGCATTTTTTGGGGCGTTACTTATTTACATTTTTTTTTTGTGGTCACTTATGTCCTGCCTGTA
Source organism: Phrynocephalus vlangalii (assembly GCA_037367305.1). Lineage (NCBI taxonomy): Eukaryota > Metazoa > Chordata > Lepidosauria > Squamata > Agamidae > Phrynocephalus > Phrynocephalus vlangalii. Next base: position 24,419 of record JAWVWN010002663.1, on the reverse strand, counting down.
TTTACAGGTAATTTGGTACAAAAGAAATCAAAACGGGAACACCAAAACCCGAGGAAAAGGTGAATTTAGATGCAAAAGAGGGTGTGAACAAACCGAAAAAAAACTTAGAGGAAAAATAAAAAAGAAAAGATGACAAATCTATTTTAGAGGAAAGCCCCAAAGGTTCAGCAACTATCAAAAAGGGGGAAAAAGGGTGATGAGCACAAAATGAAGGAAGATTTTTACTACAATAAAAAATTTTTTTCCATGGGAAAAAACGCCAAGGGGAAAGCATTTGAATGTCTGACTGGGGGGAAAAGGGGTTAGTTGTTCTAGAGACCTAACTACCCCCTGAGGAACATACAGGGAAAGCCATTTAATGTTGGTTGGGAAAAGGTTCTCATCTCAAAACCTTCTAGGATCAAGGACCCCAAGGGAAGCCTTTTGTGTCTGGAATTGGAAAAGGTTCATCGTTCCAAAACCTTCTACCATAAAGGGGCCCACACGGGCAGAACCTTTTTTAATGTCTTAATTGGGAAAAATTCATCGGGCTTAAAACCCTTTTTCCCCCCTCACAGACCCACACAGGGAAAAGCCATTTGAATGTTGGAATGGGGAAAAAAACATTTATTTTAAAGATCTGCTTATCCCCCCAAACACACACGGGGGGGAAAAGCCATTTGAATGTTGGAATTGGAAAGAAGTTTATAAGGCTTAAAACCTCACTACAACAAGGACCCACACAGGGAAAACCTTTTAAGTCTGGAATGGGGGAAAAGGTTTAGTTTTTTTTGAAAACCAAAATTTAAAATTTTAGAATGTACACACGAAACCATTTGAATTCTGGAGTGTGGCAAGGGGTTCAGTCATTCGGAAATTCTAGACATACAGGACCCCCCAGGCGAGAAGCCATTTAATGAGGAATGGGGGAAAAGGTTCAGTTGTTCTAAAAAACCTTGTACCATCACAGGACCCACCAGGCGAGAAGCCATTTTTAAGTTGGAATGTAAAAAAAATTTAGTCAGGTTTTAAACCCTTAACCCATAAAAGACCCACACAGGCGAAAAAGCCATTTGAATGTCTGGATTGGAAAGAGATTCAGCAACTAAAAAACCTTATAAGCACACAGAACCCACACAGGGAGAAGGCATTTGAATGTCTGCAGGGGCAAGAGTTCATCAGCTTCAAAGCTTGCTACCCATCACACAGGTGAGAACCCTTTGAATGTTGGAAGTGGCAAAAAAATTAAGGATTCTAGAACCTTTTTCCTCACAGGACCCAAAAGGGGGAAGCCTTTTTAAAGCTGGATGTGGAAAAGGTTTTCAATCTGGAAATTTTAAGCATCACAGAACCCCCCCAGGGGAAAAACCGTTTGAATTTAGGGCTGAGGGGGGAATTTTGTAGTTTTACTTGTCTTTCTCACACCTTAGGACCCCCACATTTTAAAAAAATTGAAAATCTGGGTGGGAAATATTTTCAGTTTTTCACAAACCTTCTAGATAAAACATACCCCCCCAGGGGGAAAAAGCCTTCCGTAACTGATTGGGAAAATGTTCGGACAGAGAACACATCTGAAAATCTCCCCGGAGGGGAATCCCCCTTTCTCCCCCCGGGGACTCCTTCCTGAGGGGATCTGGTGAAAAACCCCCTTTTTTCTCTGTTTTGTTTCATCCCCCACATTTTGGGGGGTTTTCCTGTAATTGCTTTGAATGGCTTTTTTTTTAGTGGATCCTTTCTGATTGTTGTAAGGAGCAGAGCAGAGAAACCCCTCTGGCCCCGGTGAAAAAAGCCTATACCTCCCCTGGATACTTAATGCACTCTATGGGGGCCAGAACCAGCAGCCAAAATTCTGAATGTTTTAATTACAGAATCACGTGACCCCCTTCTAAAGCATTCCACTGACTGCCCCTCCCACCGGACAAATTTAAGGTGTGCCCCTTACCTACAAAGGAACAATGACCTCCTAGCGTCTCAAAAATTGAATCCACAGTATGAATTGACCGGGTTAAGGTCATCAGGGAACTTCCTCCATCTGCCACCTTCACAGGGGGGTCTCAAAGAACACTGAAAAAAGGCCCCTTTTGGCTCTGTCCCAACTTTGAATTCCCCGCTGAGGCCAGGACTGCCCCCCTTTTTCGTCTTTCCCGGAAAAAGGCAAAACCTTCCTTTCGACAAATTTCCCTGAATGACGGACTTCCACTACGGCTTTATATGGATTAACATTCATGATTTCTTTTTAAATTTTTTGAGAACACCCCTGTTTTATTTTATGCTTTCCCAGTTTGGGTTGCCGTTGGCCTGTTTGGAGGTTTTTTTCCTGAAAATTTTGCCAGCCTCATTGCTGGGATCGTTAGGCAAAAGGGGCTCAGGGAACAAGCAGTTTCTCTCTGACTGCATGTTATTTTTCCCCCCTCATAATGGACTTTATTTTCTTTTGCATGCCTTTTTACCTTTCTAAGTGGCTTTTAAATTCCCTTTTTAAAAAATATTTTTAAATGTTCTGGATGTATATTGTCCCTCATTTAATTAACCCCGGGGGCCTTCCAAGGAAAAAAGGGGGTAAAAATTTCAAAAAAACAAAAAAGTAAATGTAGTTTTTAACAAAATTTTAAAAAATTTTTAAAAGAATTTTTTGAAGTCAGAAGGGTTTCAGGGGGGGCCGGTTTAAAAACTCACCTACCTTTTCCTAGGCAGGAGCCCCAAGGGAAAGCAGAGATCCAATAATCGTTTGTTTTTTTTCAGCTCAAAAAAAAGGAAGGGGGCGGCTTTCCCCCCTGAAGCGAAGGAAAAAACACAACTAATCCCCAATCATGCAGGGCACACTTTTTACAAAAGCATTAAAATTTACCCCCTCACCAATCCACACCCCCCTTTTTTGGGAAGCTAACTCTTTTTAAGCCACCCCCGTCCCGGGAGTGGGGCTACAACGTCCCCCCAGGGTGTTTTTTGGGGTCAATGGGGGACTTTAACTTTGCCAACACCCATCCATGGAACAAGGAGAGCCCCAGCACATTGTTTTTCATTTCCTTGTAGAAACAACTCAAAAGGGGGGAAGTTACTCCACAGTTCCCCCAATTCGCCCCGGGAAAACCAATGGTGCCCTGGGAAGGGGCCTGGGGTCAGAACAGAGGGGGGGACGAATTGGGTTCACAGTTTGTTGGTTGCCCCAAATTTTTTTGGGGGGAAGGGGGTCTCGGGCCCTCCCCAGCCCACCTTTGCAGGGGGGGGCCCCTTAGAAGAGCCCCCCCTGGAGGAAGAGGCCGCACAGAACACCCTCCCGCCAAAAAACGAACTGACACGAACCGCTGCTTTGAGGGCTTTCCCCCTCTCTAGTTCAAAACCCCAAACCTGATCAGAAGGGGGCCGCCCGACCAGGAAGCTACAGATTTTGTCAGAGGAAGGCCCAGCCCACCTGTCCCCTGTGGGACACCCAGAGGCCATCCTGAGCTACAAATTTTTGGGGGGGGGGGGGGCGGGCAGGGTATAAAGCTTTTCCCCCCAGCCCAAGAACGGGGGGTGATTCAGAAACCGGAAAAGGCGCCCGAAGGGGGGCTGGCTTAAAAAACCTTTTCCCCAAAGTTTTCCCTTTTGGGCTGAGCACCCCTTGGCATGGCAGGAGGCCAGGGGGCCCGAGAGGGAGGCCAAAACCCTTCAAGCAGAAGCCGCCTTGGTGACTTACAAGGGGGCAAGGGAGGGGGGGCTGGTTTTCTTCATTGACTTTAGGGGCGATTTTTTTTTCTGCCGCCCCCTGGCCACGAGGTCACTCTTTTTGGGAAGGGGGGTTCCCAAAGGATCCCCAAAAAGTTTTTTGATGAAAAATCGCCAGAAAACCTGGCCATGGGAAGGTTTGGGGGGCCCTTTTAGTCCCCAATCTTTTTAGAACAGAAGATTGGGTCCCCCATCCCCCTGACCGCCCTGCACCTTTACAGGGGCTGTGTGGGTGGATCCAGGGAAACGTTTGGAAGAGGGGGGGGGGGAGTCAGCCCCCCCAGCCGGGCCTCCCTCCCTCTCCCCAAAAAACCACCGCCAACAACTCCCCACCCCTTGGGCCCCCCAAGGGCGTTTTTCTCGGTGGCCTTTGACCCCTTTTTTTTCCCAAACCGGCGCACCAGACGGTGAAAACCCGGAGACCGGGGCCCCCAAACCTGAGAAAACCCAAAGCCCTGAGGGGGTTCCCTCGGAAGCGGCCAAGGGCGGCCCCGGGGCCCCTGTCTGAAAAGCAAGCTCCGGGGCCGAGTTTTGGACATGTCCCTGAAGGCTTGGTGACGGTGGGGAAGAAGGGGTGAGTGCCCCCCTTGGGGTTTTCTCCAGCCAAAGAAACCAGGCAGGAGGCACCCCTTGGGGGAACACCCCCAGAAAAACCCCCCCCTTAAAAATTTTTGGGAAAAACCCCCAAACACGGCCAAGCTGAACACTCCCCCTCCCCCCTCCCACCCCCTGCAGTGCCACCCACCACCCTCCCCCCATCATTCCTTGGCGAAGCAGAGATTTCGAACCCAGGATCCCGGACCCCCCCTGCCTCTCTCGTCCCCCAAAACCGCACCGTTCTCTTCCCTTCCTGCTGATCTATGCTGATCGTGAAGATGCCCCGAGACTCTTGGAGGGAACCCACGGGCTTTTTTACATCCCTTTCCCCCCCGGTTGCCAAACTGGGGGGCTGAGCTGGTTTTTCCCCTTGCGCCTGATTTTTCCTCTTTTTCATGAAAACCCAGAAAGGTGTCCCCGCCACGTCCCAGGACCCCATTTTAAAGGCCCTGTGTCTCGTCCTTTCCGGGGGTTACCACAGAGGTGTTCCCCCCCCCCACCTCCCCTTGTGATCCGTGTTTTTTTAGCTAGTTAAAAACACATCCCCTTCCAAAAAACAGGAGGAATCACCCCCGGGCGGGGGCCTCGCAAGGCCCTTGGCTTTTTCCTTGACTTGGTTTCCCCCCAGCCCCGGAAAAGCTAAAAAAAAGAAACAAAAGAGAAACAAGTCACAAAAAAATTTTTTGGGGGTGCAGAGGGAGACGGGGCACGAAAACCCCCGCAGATACCAAAATGAAAACGATAGGAAGCAGCCGAGGCATCCTCTAAAAAGGGGCCGGAGGAACCTTTGGGAAGGGAGGGAAAAGAGACGGGGGGGGCGGGGGGGAGGGGAAGCGGGTGAGGAAGGGGCCGACATCCCCCCGGGCTCTTTTTCCACTGTTCTGGGTTTTTTTTTTTTACCCCATTTAGCGCTGCCCAGCTGTTTGAAGCCTTGCAGATGGACAATGGAAAGGCGCCCCGGAAATGATGCCACCCACAGCCGAGAACCCCGCTAGCCTCACGAGGCTCCTTTTCCCAAAGGGGGGGACTGGGCCCTGGCCCGGGCTCCCCTTCAGACCCCAGCCTTTGCAAATGAACCGGGAGGGCCTTTGCAAGTCAATATGTATCTGTTTCCCCCCCCTGGGGGGGAGCTGCATTCCGTCCTCCTAGACCCCCTCTTTCCAGCAAAAGAATTCACCCCCATGCACCTCCACCCCCGATTCACCCCCCACCCTTTCTCCCCCCCCCCCCAAAACCCACCTTTCTAGTTTTCCTTTTTTTCCTTTTTTTTTGGGTGATTAAAAAAATTTTTTTTTTATATTTTGCATCTGAAAATAAAAATTAAAAAAAACGGGACACAATTTTAAAAAACAAACGTTTTTTTGGCTTACAATTGTTCTAACAGTGTCTTTTCTTGGAAAGAAAGGGGAGCAAAGAGTGACAAGGAAAACCCCCCAAAACCCCAGCCCCCGGGACAGGACTGTTCCGCTTGCAGCACCCATTCCGGGGGTGTGGTCAAACAAACTCATATTTTCGGGGCAAACGTGAAGTAACATTCTTTTTTTAACCGCTCCAACGCAACAAACAGAGACAAAACGGACGGAAGAAAAGTGTTCTGCTCTGCTAATACCCCCCCATACCCTCAAAGTACTTTTGGGGTGGTTTAAAATTTTTTTTAATTCAGTGTGGGGCTACACTTGCTCCCCTCCCCACAAGCTGGGTACCATTTTACAGACCTCGGAAGGATGGAAGGTGAGTAAACCCCTTAGCCTGCAATTGGGATTGAACCCCCCCCCCTGAGCAAGTTTTAGCTGCAGACAGGCATTTACCACTGGCCCCTGACCGCCAGAGAAAAATGGAGAAGTTGCCAAGGAATCCTGAGAAGGGGGGAAGGCAGGAAGGGGGCGACGCTGAGGTCGCCAGTCGGATGAGGGAAATTCCTCCGCGTCGCCATTTTCTCCACTTCCAAAAACTGGGAAGCAACAATGCGGCCATTTTGAATAGGGCGCTGGTGAACTTGGACGGGATGTAGAAGCGGAGTCCTGGGAACTGGGCTTCTTGACAGAGTCCCGGGGGGTAAAAATCCCATTTTGACTTATTAATTCAAGTTTTTTTTTTCCCAAAAGAGCCCCCTTTTGTCGTACTTTTAACGGACCCCTGCCCTCGCTTGACAGGCCCCCTTGTGGGGGCTCATGTTGTCTCAAACCCGCCCCTTCTTTTTCTTTTTTTCCCCCGGGGTTGCGGTGGGGTGACTTGCCCCCCTAAAATGCCCCCCGCTTCCAACCACACTATCGGGGGCTTCCCCCCAGGACACGTTATTAAGGGGGGTCTTAATTTCACCAGCAAAGCTGACCGACTGGTGTTTCCTGCCTCCAGAATGGCTCAACGTCTGAAAATGAATTATTGTGGGAAAGGGTGCTACACCTGTTCACCTCCCCCCCCCCGGAATGAGGGGGGGGAAAAAACATGGAAACTTTTGGGCCAAAACACCTGAGACCTCCAAGGCCCTTCCCCCCCAGCGATGAATCAATCCCCGGCTTTTTTTAGAGGCTTTTTATAAATGGGGACACTGCTAAATCCCCCAAACTTTTAAGGAGGGGGGTTTTATTGATTTTTCTTAGGTTCACACCCCCCCGAATCGGCAGCCCACGGAATATGGGGGGGGCACCGGTTTGTTTCCGCACCGCAAGGCTTGGTTTTCCCTTTCCCCCAGGAATTCAAACACGTGCAAACCCAAAAACACCCCCATCCCCAAAAAAGGGTGGGGGAGAAAAGGTTAAAAAAAGCCGGTTTTGGGAAAATTTTCCAAGAGGGGAGGAAATAAGGGGGGGGGGGCGAAATTGCTCCCTCCTCCTCCTCCTCCCCTCTTTCCCCCCTCTGGTGGGGGGGGGGAAGCGCGCCACGCCTCTTTGGACTACAACCCATCGCCCCGGGATGACCACAGGTGAAATATTTCGCCTCCCCTTTGGCTTTTTACACAGATATCAATTTTCCCCGGGGGTTTTTGGCGGGAGAGCGCCCTTTTTGGCTACAATCCATGGTCCGTGCTGGCTTGCTGGGGGGGGATTCTGGGGTGGAGTGGGGGGGGGGAAGAAACAGAAGATTTTTGGGCCCCCCCCCCAAACCTTTGGGGCCCCCCGGGGCCCCCACCCCCCCCCCCATGAGAGCTGGGCTTGGTCTGAAAGGGAAGGGGGGTTTTCTTTTCCTTTTGGGGGGGGGGGAAAAACTGGACTGGAAACCGGGGGGTCCCGTTACTCCCGAGCTAAAAAAGCAGCTCCCTGCTGAGGTTTTTCTGCAAAAAGGGCCCATCAAGGGAACCCCCAACAGAACGGCCGGGGGGGGGGGGCAGAAAGGGGGGGGAGAAACTAAAACCCGGGGGGTTGGGGGGGTGCCCTTGTCCCCAGTCCCCCGGGAGGGCCTTTGGGAGGGGATCGGAAAAGGGTTTTTTTTTTGGGGGGGGGCCCCCTTGATTCTCCACCGCCCCCACCTCTTACACCCCCCTCTCCCAGTTCACCATAAAAAAGTCCTTGGAGGAGTGAGGGGGGAAACAAACTTTTTTTGGGGGGGGGCCAAGGGAACCCCAAAATCTTTAAAAGGGGTCATAACTGGCCTTTGATTTTTTGGGTTGTCTCTTTCCTATCCCCCCCCCCCTTTTTTTGAAAAAGGGTACTGGGAAAGGTTTCCCCCCCCTCTTCCCTCCCCCCGTTTTCATTTTTCCCAAAGGGGGGTTTGCCTTTCCTTTGGTTCCGGGGCCTTTTCCTTCTCGCCTTGGGGTCCCCCCGGTTTCCATTGTGGGTCCTGCTGTTGAATATTTTTAAAAATGATTTTTAGGGAGAAAGGGGTATCAATTAAAAATTTTTCAGATGATACCAAATTGGGAGGGGTTCCAATTCCCTTTAAAGGTAGGATGAAAACCCAAAAAGGGGTCTTGACAGATTAAGGTGGGCCAAACTAACAGAACGGAGTTCAACAGAGGGAAATGTAGGGTCACCTCGGGGGAAAAAGAAGTTTTTCTGGAAAATATACCTGTGAAAGGGATTTGGGATTTGGGTAAACACAAATTGAAAAGTCGCAGTGGGATGGGGCGGCCAAAAAAACCAAACCCATTTTTGGGTTCATCAACAGAACATCATGTCTAGATAAAGGGGAAGTGATGTACCATTTTTTTCTGTCTGTCAGACCCCCCTGTAGCTGGCCCCTTCTGTGCGCCTCAATTTTAAAAGTTTTGACAACCTCGAGCAGGTGCAGAGGAGGGCGACCAGGATGGTTAAAAATCTGGGGGAAAATGTATTGGGGAATAGCTTAAGAATGGGGAAGTTTTTTTCAAAGAGAAGGCGGGAAGGATATGATTTTTGTTTTCTGGGCCACTCTTTGTGACCCCATGGCCCCAACTCCCCCGGCCTTCCCCATTTTCCCGCCCCCCAAATTTGGCAAATCCATATTGGTTCATCGATGACACCGTCCACTCCACTCTGTGTCCCCTTTTCCTTGTCTCTTCAAAGGGGACATGCCGGGGGGTGGAGGATAGCAGATGTCAGAAAAATTTTTTTTAAAAAAGGAAGGGGGGGGGGACCCGGAAAACCGGGGCCGTTACCCTACATCTGTCCCAGGGGAAATGGTGGAAAGCCCATCTAAGAGAAAATTTTAAAACCAAAAGAAAAAAACCTTGGATAAAAAAACAGCATTGCTTCTGTAAGCGAAGTTTGGCTAAAAAAATCTTTTGAATTTTTGAAAAGGGGCCCCAGGCAGTGGATTTTGGAATGGTGGATATAGTCTATCGGGGTTTTTAGAAGGGTTTTGACACAGTCCCTCACCAAGGGCTGCTAGAAAAAAAAACAACATCAGGGATAAGAGGGCAGGCTTCTTTTGGATTGAGAATGGGGTTTGGCCAGGAAACAAAGATAGGGGTCAATGGGGGAATTTCACAATGGAGAGAAGTCAAAAGGGGTTGCCCCAGGGATCTGTCCCCGGGGCCCCCCGGGCTTTTTAAACGTTCATAAATGGACCGGAACAGGGGGAAACATAGGGGGGAAAGTTTGCGGATGACACAAAACTTTTTTTCCGTGTGGTAAAAACCCCAGAAGATTTAAAGACTCCAGAAGGATCTGTCCAAATGGGGAATGGGCTGCCAAAATTGGGGAAAAGCGATTTAAAATACCAAATGTAAAGTAATGCATATTGGGGCAAAAAAAAAAAAGCTTTTCATCAACTCAGGGGCTGGTTTCCTGACCGATCGGAAAAAGATTTTGGGGTCGGGGACAGCTTATTACACAAAATATGCAGCGGTAAGGGGAATCCAATTCCCCCAGGGGGTCAAAAAGGGATTGAAAATAAACAGCCAAATTTAAGCCATTTACAAAACGATATAAAAGGGCCCCCTGGGGTATTTGGCAATTCTGGCACCCTTTAAGAAGACATAGTGAACGGAAAAGGTGCAGAAGAGAGCGACTAAAATGATTACGGGTGGGGGACCCCCTTATTAGGAAAGGCTAAAACATTTGGGGGTCTTTAGTCTGGAAAAAAGGCGTCTGAGGGGGGATCTTTAGACGTACAAAATAATGAGGGGGTGAGTAAAGTGATAGAGGGAAAACCCAAAATAGGGGCAACCCCTCAAATTAAGGGGCTGGGAGAGTAAGAACAAACAAAAAAATATTTTTCTCTGAAGTTTAATTTTTTGGGAAACCCCCGCCACAGGATGTGGTGATGGCAATGGCCGGATGCCTTAAAAGGGGGTTGGGGAGATTCCTGGGGAAAAAACATACAGGTTACAAACCTGAGGAGAGTTTTTAAACCCAGGCTTAAAACCGGGGTATTCAAGGGCCCCAAGCAGGGAGTGTACGTAGACAATATCGATCTCGTCACTCCCAAGCACCCGGGGGGCCACTGTAGTACAGGAAGCTGGCTAGATGGGCCCTTTTGGGCCGTCCAGCATGGTCTTCTTTTTTTACTTTTTGGATAAGTTTAAAATAAGCAAGGTGACAGTAAAAGCCTTGTGTATCCTTTCCCAATTTAAACCTCATTGTTCCATATCCAGTTCTGACAGTTCTGCTTGTTCACAATAGATTTCTTAGGGGGAAAGATAAGGGGCAGGTACTCTCATTCCTTTAAGGACTTGCCTAGTTTGTTTGGTCCCACGTCAAAGCTTTGGGTAGTGAATAAAGCGGGAAGGTTTTTTTTTGGAAAATTTTGGCTTTCTCCATAATCCATGCTTTTTGGTATTTGATCTCTATTCCTTTCCCCCCTTTGAAACCGCTTGTCTTCTGGCATTCTCTGCCACATACGGTAAAGCCTCCCTTTGGCTTTTGAGCAAACCTTGCAGCGTGTGAAAAGGAATGTGCGATAGTTGGGCATTCTTTGGGCCCTTGCCTTTTTTTGGGTTTGGGGGTGTAACCATTTTTTCCGTCCTTGGCCACTGCTTTTTTTTAAATTTCGGGGATATTGTACACATTTTTTATCCCCTTTAAGATTTTAAAGAGTAAAATTGAATGGTCACTCCACCCACCTTGTTGTTTGCAATGTTTTTAAAGGGCCCCCATGACTTCACTTTGGGGGGTGTCTGGCCCAGGTCAGCAACACACATCTTGGTAACGGGCATCGAGATTTTTTGATAAATTCCTCTGTATTTCTTGCCATCTCTTCTTACTTTCTGCTTTAATTGGGGGCCCCCCATTTTGCCTGTACATCCCCCTCTTTCACGAAATGCCCCTTTTTAAATCCCCAAAATTTTTTTTAATCGATCCTGTTTTTTTCCTTTTTTTGTTGTTTTCCCCTATTTTTTCTACGTTTTTTTCAAAAAGGGCCCGTCTTCCTTGCATCTTTCGAAGTCTGTTTCAATTTTCTGTATCTTTTCTTTCCCCTTGCATTTTCACCCCCTTTTTCTCCTCCCCTGTTTGTAGGCCTGACAACCACTTTGTTTTTCTTGCTTTTTTCTTTCTTTGAATAGTTTTATTGAGCCCCCTGTACAATGTTACAAGCCTCCATCCATAGTTTTTCAGGTGTTCTGTCCATCAAATCTTTTCCCCTTAAACCATTTTTCCCTTTTTCCCCTTGTATTCAAAAGGGAAATTTTTACTTAGATTTACCTGACGGGCCAGTGGTTTTCCCACTTCTTCAGTTTAAGTTTGAATTTTGAAATAAAAGCTGATGATCTGAGCCCCTTAGCACCGTCTCTTTTTTCCGACGGAAAGCGCCCTTTGGGTGCAGAGAAAAAAATCAAAATTTTTCCGGTATTTTCCATCGGGGTTTCCAGTGTAAGGGGAGTCGCCTTTTGTGTTTTTTGGAAAAAAAATGTTTCAATGACCCCCTTGTTCCTTGCAAAACTCAAAATTGCCTTTTTCCCCCTTCATTTGGAAAACCAAGGCCCAAAAAATTCCCTATTCCTTTTTTTTACTTGACTCCCACTTTTGCTTTCCAACCCCCCCTGATGAGAAAAAAATCTTTTTTGGTTATTCCAGAAAGTTGTAAGTCTTTATAACTTTTGCACCCCGGAGTTGGTGCAAACTTGGGGTTTCTGTGAGTTGAAAGGGCTGCCTTGGGGAAACGTACCGAAATCTTGATCCTTTTTTTGGTTGTTCCCAGCCCGCTTTTCCCCTCTATTTTTTCTGTGAGGGTACTCCATTTCTTCTATGGGTTTTGCCAAAGGAGAGAGCATAGTCATTAAAAGCAGGCTACCACTCACTCACAGGGAAGTCAAAGCTTTTATGAAGCTCAGCAAACAGAGTTTTAACCTAGTTTTTGCAGCCGGCAAAATTTCCCCCCCCTACACATCAAGGGGGTATAAAAATGTTCTTTTCGTCGAATCCCGAGACGGAGAATGCAAGTCCAAAATGATTCAAAAAGGTCGAGCCCCGGTTTTAGAGTGGAATCTAGGAACAGCTACCCCGGGGGAGGTAAGCCTTCCATTGTTGCTCCCACAAAAAACCTACCCCCCAAAACCCCCTTTATGCTCCAAGAAGCAACACCCCCCCTCTCTAACCCAACCGTCATACTAAGTCTCTCAAAGGTAAAAGCTCTGATTTCTAGCACTATCCCTTTCCCCCGGGTGTAAGTCTTTTCTTTCTAACGGGGTTTTCCCAAAGGGGACAGGCCTCTCTTTTACAGATGAATCACTATCAGTTGCAGGGGATCGCATCTGGGGGGGGCCCCAGCCCTTTTAAACCCTTCAGATCTGGGGGTTATTTTTTGGGAGAGGCCCACACTGACTGAATTCGCCCATACCCATCCATTTAAGTTCAGGAACCCAAGATGCAATGTTTTTTTTTTCCCTCCATTTTCCACTCCAGCTTTAACTGGTTAAGATCCACATTCCAGGTTTTCCAGCAGAATTCTTTGCGCATTGGCTTTCCTTTTTTTTTACATTCTGCGATGAGGCCCTTTCGGTTCGCCCACCCCCTTCATTACTTTGGAATACTTTTATATTTCCCCCACTCTTTTTCATGGGTTGCACACCTTCTGACCTGAGGGGTCATCTTCCACGCATATCTTTTAGCCTTTTTTTTCTCCCCTGGAATTGTCTTGGCAGGGATACTGGGGGGCTTCCATTTCCCCCCCCCGGAATCTTATTAAGGCCCCATTGTAACAGGAAATTTTGCATAGAAGTAAAAACGCATTTTAGCCTGTTTATTTTTACCTCAGATAAAATGGGCACAAAAGTAAAATTTTTCCCCATTTTCAGCCAAAAGGGAAGGGGATATGAAGCTTGTTTAAGTCTTTGAAAGGATGTCATATTAAAGAGGAAAAGGTTTTTTTCCTGGCTTCAGAGACTAGGCGGGGGGGAATATTTTTAAATATAGGAAAAGATTTTCCACTTAATTAGGAAGAACTTCATGACAGTTGGAGCTTTTGGCAGGGGGAAAAGGCACGGAGGGTGGTGGAGTCTCCTTCTTTGAGTTTTTTTAAACAGAGGCAAAATGGCCATCTTTTGGGAAAATATTGTGAGGGTTCCCTGAAGGCAGGGGGGGACAAAGGGCCCTTTTAGGTCCCTCCAACTCTAGATTTATAAACCTTCAAAGAAAAGGGGAGGCATCAAAGGGTCTTCTCCTCCTTTTTTACACTAATGATCATCATTTCCTGACGTGGGGGTGATAATGATCCGAGGATTTTTCAAAATATTCGGAAGCTCTCGTATCTCAAACTAAGTTTTCTATCTGGATTTCCCGGGAAAAGAAGCAATATTCCTCCAAATAACCAAGACCACCTGAGTGGTTCTTTAAAAGGAACCAAAGCACCATAATTTCATTTGGAAGAGAGGGAAAACCCTGCAACTTGTGTGAGTTAGACCCAAAAAAGATAGAAAAACATATAAAGGGATGGAATAATTTGATTATTTCGTATGCGGAACCCCAGGGGTTTTTTTCCCCCCACAAATTTCCCTCACAGACTGTTCCCGGATGGGGTGATAAATCCCCGGGTTTTTTCCCACATCTCATTGGTGCCAAAAATTGGCTCCCACGATTGGGGGGGTGGGCCCCCTAAGCGGGTTTTATTCCCTGCACCCCCCGGCTTTATTGGGTTGTTACTTATCTGACATTTTTTTTTCCGTGGTATTATGTCTTGCCTGTTTTTAGCAGGAAATTTTTGGGCGAAAAAATTTCAAAACGGAGAAACCCCGCGCCAGGGGGAAAAGGCTGAATGTTCGATGCAAAAAGGGTGCTGAAATCAAACCAAACAAAGGGAAAAACTTAAGGAAAACATATAAACGAAAAATGGACAAATCTATTGTCAAGGGGAAAGACCAATGGTTCACAACTATCAAAAGGAGAGGAAAGGAAGATGAGGATACCATGAATGGAAGATCAAAACTTCATTTCCATAGGAAAATTCCCCCAAAAGGGAGAAAGCAATTTTTAAGTCTGGATGTGGGGAAAAGGTGTAGTTTTTTCGAAAAAACCCAACCACATTTGAGAACGCACACAGGCGAGGCCATTTTAATGTCGGGTGTGGAAAGGTCAGTCTTTTGGGGCCTTTTTAACATCATGGCCCACAAGGGGGGAAGCCCCTTTTAATGTCGGAATGTGGAAAAAAGTTTTTGTCAGGGTTTTCACCTTGCTACCCCCCCAAAGGACCCACACAGGCCCCAAAAGGATTTGAATTCGGAATGGGAAAAGGTTTAGTTTTCAAAGACCCTACACACCCCAGAAAAAACACAGGAAAAGCCCCTTTTAAAATCTGGGGAATGGGAAAAAGTTCATCAAGCTTTTCCCCTCACTACCCCCCACAGACCCACAAGGCAAAGCCATTTGAATTCTTTTTGTGAAAAAAATTCAGTCAGGCTTACACCTTCTACCCCCCACGGACCCCCCAGGCGAGAAAAAGGTTTAAAATCTGGAATGTGGGGAAAAGGTTTAGTTGTTTAAAACCTGAAACCCGAGAAAACCCACAGGAGAGAAAACCCTTTGAAGTCTGGAAGTGGAAAGAAGTTCAGTCAACTTCACACCTCACTACCCATCCGGCCCCCCCAGGCGAGAACCATTTGAATGTCCGAATGTGGAAAAGGAGCGTTCTTCGAAAACCTAACTACACATTGAGAACACACACAGGGGAGAAGCCATTTGAATGTCTGGGGTGTGGCAAAAGATTATCATTCTGGGGAACCTTCTAGCACACGGCCCACACAGGCGGAAACCCCCTTTTAAAATCTGGAAGTGGAAAGAAGTTAACGTTCCAACACCTTTTCTAGCCCAAAAAGGCCCCACAGGCGAGAAGCCCTTTCAATGTCGGAATGTGGAAAAAGGTGTATTTTTTTGAAAGACCTAACTACACATTGAGAACACAACCGGGGGAAGCCATTTGAAGTCACAAATTTTGGAAGAGTTCATCAAACTGGAAGCCCTTCTAAGCTCATAGGACCCACACGGGGGGGGGAAAAAAAATTTTAAGTTAAGGTGGAAAAAGTTTGTGATCGAAAACCTTGCTGACCTCACAGGACCACACAGGTGAAAAGCATTTAAAGTCTGGGGGTGGAAAAAATTCAGAATCTGGAAGCCCTTTTTTTTCCTCACAGGGGCCCCACAGGCGAGAAGCCATTTCAAAATCTGAATGGGAAAGAGGTTCAGTCAATCTGGGGGAAAACCTTTTTAAGCATCACAAAACCCCACAGGAAGAAGCCGTTTAATTTCGGGGGCTGAGGAGTGAATTTCTGTCGTTCTAGTTTCTTTCTAAAACTTTTGCCCCCCCCTATTGAACAGTCTGGGTGTGGAAAAATTTTCAGTCGCCTCCCAAACCTTTTAGATAAGACATACTCCTCACAGGGAAAAACCCTTTCCCCGGTAACGGGTGGGGGAAAACGTTTGCACAGAGAACACGTTGATAATCCCCGGCAGCCGAAGTCCCCTTTCCCTCCAGCGGGACCCCTTCCAAGGTGATCGGTAAAAACCCCCCTTTTCTCTTTTTCCCTATTTCACCCCTCCACTTTTTTGGGTTCCTGTAATTGCTTTGAATGGCTTTTTTTTTTAGTGTGATTTTTTTTGTATTTTTGAAAGGGAAAAAAAGAGCAGAGAAACCTCCTCTGGCCATGGTGACACATGCCATAGTGACCTCCCGGCTGACTACTGAAAACCTCATGTGGGGCCCCGAACTTCCATGGGCCAAACCAGCACCCCAATTCTGAAGTGGTTAATTCAAGATCAGGGGACACCCCCCCTTCTAAAGCAGTTCCACGGTGCCAGTCACCTAGGGGGGACAATTCAAGGTGCTGACCTTCCCCACAAAGGGCATATGCCTCCAGCTGCCCAAAATATCGAATCTCACAGTATGAATTGGCTAAAATGCTAACGTCATCAGGAAAGCCCTTCTTTCCTCCCCCCACTTACGGGAGCACCCCAGAAGAACCCATAAAAGGGGGTTTTGGCTGCGTCCCCCGACTTTGGAATTCCCCCCCCTGGAGCCAACTGCCCTCTCGCTGTCTTCCGGAGGCAGGCAAAACCTTCCTTTCAGGAAAAATTTCCCCCAATGAGGGACTTCCTACTATTATTTATTGGTTAATACATGATGGCTTTTCCTTTTCCAAAAAAAAACCCCCGTGTTTTCCATTTTTTACTTTCCAATTTTTGTGCCTTTGGCCTTTCTGGAGGTTTTTTTTCCTGAAGTTTCGCCCCCTCATTGCTGGCATCGTTAGGCACAAGGGGTTTTAGGGAAAACAGCTTTCCTGCCTGCTGTTCTTTCCCCCCTCATAATGGTTTTTTATTTTCTTCTTGCATGTCTTTGTAGCCTAATCTAAAGGCCTTTTAATTTTTCCCGTTCTAACATAATCTTAAAGTTCGGGGTGTAATTGTCCCTCTTTTAATTTAACCCCTTGCGCCCTTTTCCCCAAGGGAAAGGGGGGGAAAAAATATTCAAAATAAAAAAACAAGTAAATGTAGATGTGTAACAAATTTTTAAAAATTTTAAATGAATTGTTAGAAGTCAAAAGGGGTTTTTTAGGGAGGCCTGGATTAAAAAATCACCTACCTTCTCCTGGCAGGACACCCAGGAGACAAGGAGAAACCCCAAAATCGTTTTTTTTCCGCTCGAAAAAGGGGGGGGGCTTTCCCCCGGAATCAAGGAAAAATCACAACTAACTACCAAACCCCCGGCGGGCACACTTTAAATACAGAAAAGATTAAAAAAATTTACCTCCCTCACCAATCCCGCCACCTTTAGGAAAACTCTATTCGTGTTAGAGCCATTCCTGCCTGATTCTCCTTGCCCCCACAGATCATTAACACTGATTCAGTTTTCCCCGGTTGGCAGAGGAAAAAAAAACTAAAACCCAGCACAAAGCAGGCTATAGAAATGTCACAAAAACGTAAAACAAGTCGTTGAAAAACAGCAGTTTTGTTTGGGGGGGTTTTTGGGGGTTTTCTCTTTTTCACAGTTTTCATTTACAAGAAGGGGAACTGACCCCCAACCCAGAAGCAAAAACCCCTGGAATTTGATGGTTAAAACCCGGCCCCCTAAAAAATTTTAAAGGGGGCCCCTTTTCCACCTGCACATTTTTGGCCCTCAGCAAATCTGTCCCACCCCGGGCCCTGAAAAGCCACAGCGGCCACAATTTCCTCCCACCAGCTGAAGAGTGATTAAACAGCATGCAGCACTGGGGAAACCTTTGTAGAGGAAAAGAAACAAGGCCCCCCCCCGCTTTGATGGTCAAAACGTGTTCGTGGCTTTAAGGCAGAAACAACCCTTCCCACAACTTACCTCAGATAGATCCATTGAGTAACCCTGATTCAGTCAAAAATTTTTTTTTTGCATTGTGCCGATGCCCGCACAAAACACAGAGCGAAACACAAACACATACATACAGGGAGGGCTCTGCCTCAAGGACTTCAGTCTACAGGTCAAAAAAAGATAAGCCGGGGGGGGGGTAAGACAGACCCCGGATGTGTTTGTGTCAATCGGGGGAATTTTTAATTTGCCAAAGCCCCCCCCCCAAAGGAAATTTCGCGGAGTTTAAGCCAGCCAAAAAATTTGGTTCTGACCCCGATGCATTTAATGAAAAAGGGTGGGGGGTAGCAGAAGACAGAATCTCCCCCCAGGCTTATTTTTTATCAAGGGGGAGGGGGGGAAATCACTTGGGGGGAAAAGGGGGGTTTTTCTCCTACCCCCCTGAAAAAACATAGCTCGCTGATTATCCAACAAGTATTTGGTAATTGCAAAGAAAATATCCAGGCAATTTTTTAAAAAAATAATCATTTTTGGGGGCCATAAAACAGTGCATTATACTGTATCTCAAGGGGGGGCTTTCGTGGGGGGACTATGACTTCTTTTGCGTCCAAGTCCCAAGTATCCATGAAAAAAACACCTAAAATTATAATTTTCCAACTTCTAAGAACCAAAATTTTTTAGTTTTTTTTTCCTGGGGATGCCTGAAAAATTTAACTGGTTGTGTCTTTGAAAAACATGACAGTAAACCAATTCTCAGTGATGGTACTGACAATTCCCCAAGGGGGGCACATTTGGCCCCTTTGTGATATACTTTTTTTTTTCTACAAAAATTAAATTAGGGGGAAAAATTTTTATAACCACCTCTAATTTGGGCACAAAAACCCCTTTTTTGGTTCCCTGGAAAAGGGGGAGCCCCCCCACATTGTTTTTTTTGTTCCTTGAGAAACAACCGAAGTGGGGGAATTCTCCCCAATTTTTACCTTGCCCGGGAACACCCCAAATTTGTGTCCTGGAAGGGGCCGGGGCTCAGAAAAGAGACGGGGGGGAATCTTTTGGGTTTGCGGTTTGTTGCTTCATTGCAAAATTTGGCCCTTACTTCACGGGGCAGCGCTCCGCACGATATTGCCTTGATTTGAATTTTGGGGGCGGGGCAGTGGGGGTCATTTTTTCCCCGCTTCCTCCCCCCCGTTTTTTTCATACTCACGAGCTCCCCTTTTAGGCCGATTCGAGCACAACCCACGGGGCCCCTTTGCGTTTGCATGCCATTTTTTAACTTCGTTTTTTTCCCTCCGCCCTTTTAAAAAAAAACCTACCGACGGGTACGATGCACTGAGCTGGACTGTCATCCCTGGCTCTACTTTTTTAACCCCTGGCTCATTGGCACCCCCCCCCCCGCCGCCGCCGCCGTACTGGGGGGGACCCCGCAGGGGACAGCCGCCCCCCTCCGCCCTTGCCGCTGCCCCCCGGGGCCCCCGCTTGGGGGGCGAGGCGGCAGCGGTCCTCCGCTCCCGCCCCCGCCCCGCCCGCCGCAACCAGCGGGAAGTAACAGCGAAAGCGATGAACGATATCGATCTCGATATCCCTGTTTGAATATTTTTTTAAAAAAATTGAAAAAAACCCCAAACCCCCCCAGACCACACTCACGTTGGGACGAAGCGAGGCGAAGCGAAAAGTTTCCCCGGGCCCCTGCAGGGGAACCACTCACCCCGCTTGGAGACGGAAAAGGGGGCATCGCACCCCAAAAGGGGCGTGCGACTGAAACACGATGACAGAAAGGGGTTGCCCCGAAGCAGCGGTTCGTGAAAAAAGGGTTTTTGGGGGGCGGGTGGGGACTCCCCACCCACCTCGAAGGGGGGCCACACAGAAGCACACCCCCGGGAGGAGGGCCCACAGAACCCCCCGTCCCCAACCAACAACTGAAACAAGCCTGCTTGAGGTTGTGCCCATCGTGTTCAAACTCTCAAACTGATGCAAAGGGGGGCCCCCCACAGGGAGCTGCTGATTAGCAGCGGGAAGGGCCCCGCGGGTCCTGTACCTACATAACCCCCCCCCCCTCACTCCCCCCCCCCTGCGATCAAGGGCCCTTTCTGAAACAAAAAAACTGGTTTTCCGGGGTTTTTCCTTTTCCGAGATCAAACACGCATGGGGTACTTTTTTTGTTTGTGTTTTGGGTGGGGGGGGGCCCCTTTAGTGCATCTTCGCAAAGCCAAAGGGGGCCCCCTAATGCCCCCAAAGCAGCTTTGCATTGAGAAAGGGGGGGTGGGAAAAAAAACCCCACTCTGTACGGCACCCCCCCCCAAAAACTAAAAAAAAAAAAAACCCCCGGGGGACAAAAAGACAGCATTGAAACCACACGGGGGGGGGGGGCACCAGAAAAGCCAGCCTGCAGGGAGGAAAGCAAATGGCCCCTTTGAACACAGGGGGCCAGGTGGGTTGTGGGGTGGGCCCGGGGGGGGGAAGGATGCAAAGCCCCTCCAAGGGGTTTTGAAGCCTGAGGTCCCATCCCGGGGGTTTGTCCTTCCTCTTCGCAGCCCAAACCAAGGGGCGCAGCCTGGCCCCCGACAGCTCACTCCCCTTCTGCAGAGAGAAAAAGCACATGAGGTTAACCCCGGGGTTTTCTGAGAGGCCCCCGGGGGGGGAATCCTGTCCCCGTGGAGCACCGGGCCTGATCCTGAGCTCCAAAGGATGGTGGGGCCTCACTATATAAAGCTTCCCCCCCCCCCCAAGAACTGAGGTGGGGGGTTAGACAACCGGAAAAGGGCCCAGAAACAGCTGGGGGAACCTCCCCCAAAGTCCCTTTGGGACCCCGCCCCTGGCATGGAAAGGGAGGGGGCACTTAATTGGGGGCCCCCCCGGGCCCCTTTAAAGGGAACCGCCATTGGGGGACTTTACAAGGAGGGGGGGGGAGGGGGGGTCTGACTTCTCTTTTTCATTTACTTTAGGGCGATTGGTTTTTCCGGCCCCCACTGGTCACGGGGCCCCCAGGCTTTTGGGGTTCCCCAACCCGGGTCCCCAAAAAGTTCTTAACAAAACTCGCCAAAATCCCCGGGCCCGTGGGGAAGGCTTTTTTGGGGCCTTGAGTCCAAGGCTTCTGGGACAGAAATTGGGGCCCGTATCCCGCCGACCGCCCTGCACCTTTTTCCGGAGGTTCTTTGGGGTGGATCCCCGGGGGAAAAATTTGGGGGGGGGGGCGGGAAAGGAGTCAGCCCCGACCTAGCCGTCCCCTCCTTCCCTCTCCCAAACCACCCCCCGCCCCAAAGGATCTCCCCCCTCTTGGCCCCCCAAGGCCCCGGGTTGATCTCGTTGGCCTTGGCACCTGTTTGTTCTCCAAACCAGGGGGAAAAGGGGGGTGAAAAAACGAGCCCGGGGCCCAAGACCTGAACCTAACGGCCAGTGAGGGGGTGCCCCCAACGGCCAAGGGCGAGCCCCCCGGGCCCCTGTCGCAAAAGCAGAGCTCGGGGGCCGAGTGGCCATGCCCCGGGGGCTTTTGGGACGGGGGGGAAAAAGAAATGGGGGCCCCCTGGGGTTTTCTCCAGCCAAAAACCCAGGCAGGAGGGGCCCTTGGTGACCACCCCAGAAACCCCCCCAGCCGCTAAAATGTGGGGGAAACCTCCAAACACGCTCAAGCTGAACACTCCCCCTTCCCCAAACCTCCCACCCCCCTGCATGCCCCCCACCACCCTCCACCTCAGTTCCTGTGGCGAAGCAGAATTCGAACCCGGGACTCCGGAGGCCCTGCCTGCCTTTCTCTGTCCACAACCCCGCACGTTCTCTTCCATTCCTGCTGATTCTCTGATCATGAAATGCACCCAGACTCTTGGGAGGGGACCCAGCGGGCTTTTCACCATCTCCTCCCTGGCTGGCCAGATCTGGGCTGCGGGCTGGTTTCCCCCACGTTGCCTCTGGATTTCCATCGTGGCGGGGGGACCAAGGCCACTCCAGGACCCCATTTTCAAGGCCTTGCTCTCGGCCTTTCCGTGGATTACCACAGAGGCTTTTTGCCCCCCCCCACCTCCCCTTGTGAAGAGTTTGCCAAGGAGTGCCCGAGAAGGGAGAAGGGCCACTAAATGTACAGTTTTTTCACAATTTCATCCTGCATTTTCAACTCTAAATGTATTTATAAATTTTCTGAATACTTTCCTTCTGTTCCAAGAGCTTTATCCCAGTTCGTTCTCTCTATAAAAAACCCCTTTCTTATTTTAACAAACCCGGGGGTCAATTTTTGTTTTTTGCCCACCAATCTAATGTCACTTTTGGTTTGGAATTCTTCCTCTGACTTGTTCATCTTCATTGAAGTAACATCTTTTTTTAACCCTTTCCCTAAGCGCAACGTAACAGAGACAAAACGGACGGGAAGAAAATGTTTCTGCTTCTGCTTATATCCGCCCATACCAGTACAAGTAGTCCTGGGCGGTTTACAATTTTTTAAATTCAGTGTGCGGCTACACATTGCCCCCCCCCCCAGCAAGTGGGTACTCATTTTACGGTTTTTCAGAAGGATGGAAGGCTGAGGAACCTTGAGCCGCTACCAGGGATTGAACCCCCAGGCCTGAGCACGTTTTACCTGCAGTAAGGCATTTAACCACTGCGCCACGAGGGCATTAACCGCCAGAGAGAGAGGGAAAGAGGTTTGCTAAGGCAGTGCCCTGAGAAGGGGAAGGGCAGGAAGCGGGCGACTCGAGGCGCCATGTGCTCGCCATTTTCCCCCTTTCCCAAAAAAAGGGGAAGGAAGGCGATGCACCATTTTGATTACGGGATGTGGAAGCGGAGTCCTGACAACTGGACTTTTTTTCTTGACAGAATCCAGTGGGAGAAAAAAATCCAGCCATTTTGACTTATTCATTACAAGATTTTCTTTCTAATAAGAGCCCGTTTAGATGTCGTAATTTTAATCCGTACCACCTGCCCTCACTTGACATGGCCGCTCTGTGGATTCTCACTTCTTGTCTCAATACCTGCCTATTTTTTTTTCTTTTTACGCCGGGTGTTGCTGGTGGTGGTAATGGTGACTTGCCCTTCCCTAAAATGGCTTCCCTGGCTTCCCAGCCAGCACTACCGGGACTTCCCCAGCCAGGAACACGTGTATTGGCTCTTCCCTAAGGACTGATGATCCCCTGCAGCCAAGCGGAGGGGGGGGGGGGTTTCTATCGTGTTCAGATGATTATTTTATTCTCTCTTAAGGGTGGTCTTAATTTTACCTCCAAAGCTGGCAGACGTGGTGCTTCTCCCGCCTCCCAGAATGGCTCAAGGTTTGCATATGAATTATCGTGGGGAAAGGATGCTACACGTGTTCACCTCCACTCCGAAATCAGTCAGCCCAGCGGAATGATGGGGGCAGACAAACATGGATAACTTGGCCGAAAACACCTGAGACCTCCAAGGTCCCTTCCGACCCAGCGATGATTCCAAATCCTGGTCTCTTTTTTAGAGGGCTTTTTATAAATAGGTCACACTGTCTAAATCCCAAGAAGCTTTAAAGCAGGAGAGTGTTTTATTGATTACTTCTTAGGTTCACATCCACTCCGAAATCAGGCAGCCCAGCGGAATGATGGGGCACCGGATTATGTTTCCAGCACCCGCAAGGGCTTGGCTTCCTTTCCTGAAGGAATTCATACACGTGTAAACCCCAAAGACACCCCCATCCCAAAAAGAGACATGGCTGGGAGTGGTGACACTTGGACGGGATGTAGAAGCGGAGTCCTGGCAACTGGACTTCTTGACAGAGTCCGGCGGGAGAAAAAAATCCAGCCCTTTTGACTTATTCATTACAAGATTTTATTTCCAATAAGAGCCCGTTTAGAGGTCGTACTTTTAATCCGTACCACCTGCCCTCACTTGACATGGCCGCTCTGAGGATTCTCACTGCTTGTCTCAATACCTGCCTGTTCTTTTCTCTTTTTACGCCGGGTGTTTGCGTGGTGGTGACTTGCCCTTCCCTAAAATGCCTCCTCTGGCTTCCAAGCCAACACTATCGGGACTTCCCCCAAGCCAAGACACGTGTATTAAGGGGGGGTCTTAATTTCACCAGCAAAGCTGACCGACTGGGTGCTTCCCTGCCTTCCAGAATGGCTCAACGTCTGCATATGAATTATTGTGGGAAAAGGGTGCTACACCTGTTCACATCCACTCCGAAATCAGTCAGCCCAGCGGAATGATGGGGGCAGACAAACATGGATAACTTGGCCGAAAACACCTGAGACCTCCAAGGTCCCTTCCGACCCAGCGATGATTCCAAATCCTGGTCTCTTTTTTAGAGGGCTTTTTATAAATGGGTCACGCAGGAGAGTGTTTTATGGCGCCGGATTATGTTTCCATCACCCGCAAGGGCTTGGCTTCCTTTCCTGAAGGAATTCAAACACATGCAAACCCCAAAGACATCCCAATCCCCAAAGAGGCGTGGCTGGGAGAGGGTTAAAAGCAGCCGAGTTTTGGGAAATTCCTAGAGAGGCAGGAAGTAAGGGCTGGGGAGGCGAAATTGGTCCTCCTCCTCCTCCTCCTCCTCTTTCCCGCCTCTGGATGGGGAGGGAGAAGCGCACCACCGCCTCTTCTGGACTACAACTCCCATCGCCAGGCATGGCCGGGCAGGGGTGAGAGAATTTCGCCTCCTTTAGGCTTTTTACATCTAGATATCAATTTTCCCAAGTTTTCTGGCGGGACAGTCATCTTTTTGGACCACAACCCCCATGGTCATTGGTGGCTTGCTTGGGGGGGATTCTGGGTTATGGAGTGGAGGGAGGAGGGAGGGAAGGAACAGAAGAGGTTGGAAAAGCCCCCCCTCCATCCTCTGGGCCCCGTGTTGGCCCTCCCAGCCCCCCCCCCCATGAGAGCTGGGTCGTTGGTCTGAAAGGGAACGGGCGTTACTTTTCCTGGAGGCAGGAGAAAGAGGAGGAGGAAAGGAACTGGACTGGAAACCGGGGGGGGGGTCCCGTTACTCCCGAGCTAAAAAAGCAGCGGCTGTGCTGAGGTTTGATCCTGCCTGAATGGGGTCCATCAAGGGAACCCTCCAACAGGAA
>JAWVWN010002662.1:0-12144 GCA_037367305.1 Phrynocephalus vlangalii | reverse complement strand
ACCTTGCTCTATTTTCTAGTCTCTGAAGCCATGGAAAACAAACCTGTTCCCTCTTCAATATGACATCCTTTCAAATATTTTAAACATAGCTATCATATCCCCCCTCAGCCTTCTTTTTGAAAGGCTAAACATTCCTAGTGTGAAATGAGTGCAATTGTGCGATTGTTGGAGCATCTTTTGGCGTTTCCTTTCTTTGGGATCGGGATGTAGACCGATCTTTTCCAGTCCTCTGGCCACTGCTGAGTTTTCCCAAATTTGCTGGCATATCATGTGCAGTACCTTTACAGCATCTCTTTTAAGTTTTTTAAAGAGTTAAATTGGAATGCCGTCACCCCCACTGGCCTTGTTGTTTGCAATGTTTTTCTAAGGCCCACTCTTTTCACATCACACGGTTATGCTCATAATTCTACAAGGCAGGGCTTCAGCAGTGTGTGGAAAGAGAATTTCCCCAAGAAGGCACACTGGATTTTGAAGGGGCAAAGGAACTAGAAAAAAATCGCCAACAGGGCGCTGGACTATGGAGAAACCCAGAGAGTTCCAAAAAAAAACATCTATTTTCTGCTTCATCACTATGCCAAACCCTTTTGACTGTGTGGACCACAAAAAAACTAGGGCAAGTTCTTAAAGGGAATGGGAGTGCCTAACCACCTTATCTGTCTCCTAAGAAATCTATATTGGGACAAGCAGCAACCGTCAGAACTGGGAATGAAAACAACTGACGGGTTTTTTAAAAGGGAGAAAACACAAGGCTGTATACTTTTAAACCTTGCCTAATTTAACTTATTTGCAGAGTAAAATCATGTGAAAGGCAGGTCGGGATGAATCACAAGGCCCGGAAATTTAAAAATTGCCGTAAGAAATTTTAAACAACATCAGGTAGGGCAGATGATACTACTCTGTTTAGCAGAAAGTGAGGAGGAATTAAAGAGCCTCTTAATGAGGGTAAAAGAGGAGAGTGAAAAAAGGGCTGAAGCTAAACCATAAAAAAAACTAAGATCAGGGCCCCCCGGTCCCATCACCTCCTAGCAAAAAGAAGGGGAAAAAAGGAGGCAATGACAGAGTTTATTTTTTTGGGATTTCCTTAAATCACTGCAAAATGGCGATTTGCAGCAATGAAAAAAAAAAGACTCCTGCTTCTTGGGGGGGAAAGAAAAGGGCAAACCTAGAAAGCACCTTTAAAGGCAGAGACACCCATTTTGGGCCAACTAAGGTCAATATTCAAAGCTAGGGGTTTTTTCCAGTAGTAAAGTAGGGAAATTTTTAAAAGTTTGGACTATAAAGAAGGCTGATCGCCGCAAAATTTGATGCCTTTGACCCCGTGGTGCTGGAGGAAAGCCCTTTGAGAGTCCCCCCTGGACTGCAAGGAAAACAAACCAAACCCCACCCTGAAAGAAATCAACCCCAAAAAAGTTCACTGGATGGACAGATTTTGAAGCTGGGGCCCCAGTACTTTGGCCACCTCATGAGGAGAGGGGAGTCAGGAAAAGTCCCTGGGGCGGGGAAAGATTGAAGGCAAAAGGAAAAGGGACGACAGAGAATGAGATGGTTGGAGGGTTGTCATTGATGAAAACCAATATGGTTTTGGACCAAACTCCCGGGGGGTAGTGGAAATAGGAAGGCCTGGTGAGCTCGGTCCAGGGGGGTCATGAAGCGTCGGACAGGGAACTGGGGGCAACTGAACAACAAAAAAAAACATTCCCAGCTCCCTAAGCTTTCCTTTGTAAGAATTTTTTCCCATACCTTAAACCACCCTGGTCGCTTTTCCTTTCTGTACCCGCTTGAGGGTTTGTCAACATCCTGTGTTGCACAAAAACTGGACCAGTACCCCAGGTGGGGTCTGCCCCGGGAGCAGAATTGGGTGGAAAACACTTGGAGGATCCTTGATGGGTGGAGCCTCAAAGAAATATTCAGTATGCAAAACTCTTGCAAACTATCCTTTTTTTGAAAAAAAATACCGGGTTTTTTTTACTCTTTTTTTTGCCTGCTTTTTTTTTTTTTTTTTTTTTTTTGAAAAAGGGCGGGTTGTGAATGTACCCATCTACACAGCTGCGTTAGTTTCCTGCTAAAACACAATTACCTTAAATATGGAAATTTCCTGAAGGGGCCCAGAATGAAAAAAACCCCAAGTGATAAAGTGCCTTGAGCTCTGCTATTTCAGCAAAGAAACCCAGAATGGCTAACATGCAAAAATGGAGGATAAAACCCAAGAAGGGGCTGACGAAAGGAACCATGGAGAGCAGAAGAAACAAAGGGGCTATTGTGTTTTTTAAAGAAAGGTACGGGGGAAACCCCAGTAATAAAGGCATGCTTGAGGCAGGCAGAAGAGGGGACTCTGAGGGAAAAGGGCCCGGGGGGGATAAACAGTAAACAGGTCGGAGTACTAGAAAGAGCTGGCGGGGGTGGTGGTTGGGGCAATTAAGGCCCTGCCCCCACAGAAAAGGTTTTTGGGCAGTACAGAGTAAGGGTGCTAGGTCCCGCAGCTTTTTACTCCCTGAGGTTTTTATGGCCAAAAAAACACGAGGCCAAGTTTGCAGACCTTTGTGAAGTCTGTCAGATCCCTTTGTATTTTCATTTATCAAGGGGTTTGACTCGATGGCCCCACAGGCCTCTTCCAATTCTTTGAAATTTTAAGTTAGAGGACATTGGGCCCCTTTGGGAAATCATGGTAGGTGGTGTGTGGGTGTCTGGGATACAAATACAAAGTAAAATATTTGCAGTCTTTGGGGTGGGAAGATGGGCAGGGAGTGTAGATTCCCCCCACTATGTGCTCAATGTACACTCAAAGTTCTTTTTACTGAGCCCGTGAGCCCCCCCTGGCCCAAGCTGGGAAATGGGAAGGAAGAGAGTTCACTCTTTAAAGGGTTTCCCCAAAACAAAAAATCAAGCTTTTCCTTTCTTGGGCCCGCACCTCTTAGGGCCCGAGAGATTTTCTTTCCCCCTCTGGAGACCTAGACTTCAGTCAGTGCCCTGAAAACCCGGGGAACACGATTCTTCCTTGCTCTTCTTTTACCCACAGAAATCCATGTCGATTTAAAAATTTTTGCCATCTGTGCTCTTTCCCCACCCCTCAGAAAGAACAGGGAATAAAACAAAGGAAAATGGTTAAGCCAATTTAGATACTAAAATTTTTCGGGTGCCCCTGATTGCATGAAACCATTTGCCGATAAGCAAAATCAAAAAAAACAATAAACAAAACTATAAAAGCAAAAAAATTATCAAGTTAAAAAATTTGTTTTCCATTTTTTTTGATTTGTTTTCAATTTCTTTCTTATTTATTTTTTTAAAATTTTTGGGGGCAGTGTATTACTCTTAGTTATTCAACATTTGAGCCCTTTTTGGGGAGTGAGAAAAATCCTGCAAGGATGTTTTTGGTTTGGGACAGAAAATAATCCTCCTTAAATTCATAGGTGGGATGGGGAATGGTCAAAGACAAGGATGTGTGATCCTCTCCCAAGAGGAGATGCTCAAGTAGCCTGACATGCACTTTTCTATTTTCCCAAAGGCTGCCTTTTGCATTTTTGGGACAAGTAAACTTTTTTAAGGGTGTGTGAATGGGGATGCATTATGGGTCATGTCACGTACCAGGCTGCTCCTGGGAGGGGAGAAAGACTTTTGTGAGCCCCTGGCATAAAAAAGGGCCTTTCTTTTTTATTTGGCAGTGCCCCATGGCTTGTCTGGCTTGTCTAGCAGTCAATTAGGCTGATTTCCCCCCTCGGGGCGGGGTTTAAAAAAAACCAATGCTCCTTTATACTAATAAAATTCGGGAGGGAAAAAAGGGGAGAAACCCCTCCCTCTCTCCAAGTTACACAGTTTTCAGCCTTTCCCCTTCGGGGCGTCCGGGAAAAAATTAAGTGGTCTATACTTTTGGGAAAACCCAGGATCCCTAAAAGGGAAACTGTCTTTTTTTTTTAGAGTGGCCATTTCCAAATTGTCCCCCCCCCCCAACTTTAAAAGTGGAAAAATATCCTTCCCCCGGGACACCCAAAAAATAGCAATTTCCATGAATATGAATATATTTAATTTAAATAGGCATGCATGTGTAGAAGCAAAAATTTCTGGCCCAAATTTTGTACAAATCTTTTTTTCAAATCCCAATACAAACACACCACTATTAGAGAAGACTGAGAGTAAGGACCCAAGTATGTCCCAAAAACTCAGTCCGATAGCCGGGTCCCACGCTATTGATGAGCAACTTCAAGGTCCTGCCTTTCCTTTGTGGGGTTTTTTTTTTCTCTTCAACTGGGTTGTGGATTAGATAGCCTTTCAAACAGCAGATGCTGTCAGCCAAAAATCTCTAGTTATAGGATTGTCTGTGGGTCAAGTAAAAACACAATATCCTACCTTTCAAATATGAATGAATTTTCTGAGATCTTGGATTGAGGTTCCCTCCTCTTCATCCCATCACACCTGAACTGTGTTGATCAGAATTTGAGAATGAGCTCTTGCCAAAATAATGCCTTAGACTTGAAAAATTCAATGTTTGGGGAATTTTTTTTTAAAAAAATTTAAACTACATCCCAAGAATCCCCCAGGTGGCTAAAGAGTTCGGGGAAGTATGTCTCCCCAAATTAAATTCTCCAACTCTGGGAAAACTTCCTGCTAAGTTTGCCTTCGTAGGCACCCCTTTCCCCCTTTTTTTGGTGATCTTCTAAAGGGTTTTGCAGATTCTTTTATCTGTTATATTTTTCCATTTTTTATCCCACTTTTCGGGGATTCATGTCATTTTAGACATAAATAATCCAATAAAATTTTAACCAAAGTATATTTCTACACTAAAATATTAGAACATTAAAAAAATACAATACAGAACACATTACACATGTTTTTAAAGGGCACAAACTGGCAATGCAATTTTCTTAATATGTGGGATAAAGGTTGTTACCTATTACCTCTTGGGCTTACTGCTGCTGCTTTTTGTTGTTTTATTTTTTTTTTTTTCTGGATGGGTTCTAACTTGCTTAGCTTAGAAGCACCCTTTATTATTTTTCCAGATGAATAGATAGATAGATAAAATGTCGTGATCTTTGTGCCTCGTATCAATCCTGTGTCACGCGTTGTAGTTGTGGAAGAAGTAGACGTGTCAATTTGTGCTAGAATCTCAGGCAAAAAAAAAAATGAAAATAAAGAAGATAAAGACCCCATGGTACTTTTAAAAACTAACCCGCTACCTGAGGAAATGGACTTGTTCATGAAAACCCCACATTAAAATATAGCATTCAGTGTTTACGTTGCCCCAAAATGTTTTTTAAATTTTATTTTTTCATTTGGTTTTTCGGTTTTTCCTGACATCTTACGTGACATCAGTCAAACCTTTGGGGTGCATTACTTTGTTGGGCTACAATTCCGTATCCTCCAGCCAGCAAAAATGTTGTAAAACTTTAGAAACCCGGTATATTGGGTGCCTAATTTTACCCTCATTTTCTTTGGGAGAGGGTTTATTTAAAGCAACCCAAAGCAGGAGTTTAAATCCTATTGGAAACTCATCAAAAAGCAGCAGCCACTGGGGCCTTGGAAAAGGGCCCTTTTTTTTTGCTGGAAAATGCATCACAACGATAGGTATAAGTTCCTTCCTTTAACTTTAGCCCTTATTATGGGGCCGTAAATCTGGAATGTCTGAGAAAGGATCCTGCTCCCCAATTTTCTCTATGACAGTACTGTAATGGCAAACCTTTTAGAGACTGAGTGGGCCCAAACTTTTGATTTAAAACCCACTGGGTTTTTCGCAAAGTGCCAGTACAGGGCCCTTTTAAATTTTAATACAGGGGGCTTGGGGAAGGGGGGATGTCGGGTGCCCACAGAAAAACCCCCTTTAGTGCCACCTTTGGCACCCCTGCCAAGGTTTGCCAGCAAAATTTTCTGTAAAAACAACCTTTTTAAGTCTTTGAAGAGTGCTATTAAATCCCCATCCCCGACATCTTTTCCGAAGGATATACATGCCTTTGTTCTTTCCGTCTCTCCTCAAAGGGTTGGTTTCCAGCCCCCCCCATTACCTTTGTTCCTTTTCCCCTTTAAAATTTTGTTTGAAAACAGGAAGAAATAGTTGCCCGTTTGCTGCCCGTGAAAAGGGGAATTTGGGGTGGGTTTCTTTACAAAATTTTGGGAAAAATGCAAAAAGAAATGCCCGCTCCTTGCCCTTTCCGTCCTAAGGTTTTGTGTTGGGACCAAATTTGGGCCTCTAAGGGGGGAAGCATTCCAAAATGACGGTGTTACAGCCAAGAAAGCTGTCCTCCATGTCCTAAATGTTGGTTTGGGTTTTTTCCAAGGCAGGAAAACAAAGGGGGAAACCCCCCCCCACAAATCTCAGTGATGGGGGAAATCGATTATAGGGAGGCTTTTCCCCCCAAATTTAAACCCCCAGGTCCTAAAACCATTTAAGAAATGTTTTTTAATAAACCCCTTAAAACTAGGACTGGAACCAGTTTCCCCTTGGCTCATATGATTTTGAACACAGGAGATTGTTTTAAAATGCTGAATTAGTATCTACTTCCCTTTGAGGGTTATTTTCATGCCCCTTTCCTCGTTCTGAGTTTGACGTTTGTTGCGTGATAACTTTTCATTTGCTGTCATGGGGTTTTCCTTGCCCCCCCAGTTCTGCCCCTTTTCCCCCGTGAAACCCACAGGTGTGTTTTGAGGGGTACCCTTGACGACGGGTTATTTGCAAAACCTTTGGTTTCGTGAAAACATCTTATTTTCCCTGCCTTATTTTCCCCTTTTTTTTGGGTCCGCCCTTTTCCGTTTTTGGGATATTTCGAATCTCTGTAATTTTGGGCCTTCCATGAAAAATGCACTTCGAAAATTTTTTTTTTTTCCTCCCCAAACAAAAAATGGAAAGGTTTGTTCCCGACCGGGTTATTAGGGCTCTTGCCAAAAACAAAAAGGGGGGGGGCCCCCCGGGGGGGGGGGGCCCGGGGGGGGGGGGGGGGGGGCCCCCCCCCAAGGGGGGGGGGGGGTTAAGGGGGTTTTTGGTTTGGGGGAAAGAACCCCCATCACACGCAAATTGGACATGTTTAACATTTCTTTGTACTGGTCCCAAGCGGGGAACGGCAAACATGATGAGAGGGATTTGAAGAAACCCCCTTTAGTGTCTTTTTAAAAAATTTTTCTAAAGAAGAGGTTTTGGGATAACCATGCCTTGGGAAATGCTGTTTGGGAAAGAAACCAAAAAACCTTTTTCTGCAAAGCATATGTGGGAAAATCCAGGGGCACATAAGCAAATGTCTTGTCCAGTTTTTTGGGCAGTCCCTTCCTTCCCTTCCATCTGCATCCTTTCTTCTGGGGATGCCCCTTTAAATCTTACAGGCTTGGTTCAGAGGGCATGGCAGTTGGGGGGGCATAGGGAAGATGGCATAAAATTTTCCCCTTCATCCTGCCACAGAAGGGAATTATGTTGGTGGCTGGAGTTTTAAATTTCAGACCACTCCTCGGGGCATGGTGATTAAAAATCCAGTACTTTCGTCAAAGTGTTCCATTCTTCTGAGGTTGGTAAATTGAGTACTGTACTCAGATCTCTCCCTCTCCCCCCCCGCCCCGGTGTGTGTGTGTGTGTGTGTGTGTGTGTGTGTGTGTGTGTGTGTGTGTGTGTGTGTGTGACAATATGTAGTCTTCATGATTAACTTCTAAACTGCCCAGAAATTTCTTTTAAGGGACTGGTTTGGGGTGATATATAAGCGGCACACCTTCCTTTTTTTTGAAAAAATGGGCCCCTCCCGCTATGGAAATTTTTTGTGTACTCCCCTGACAAAGGGTTTCAGATTATATTGTTAAGGGATAAATTTCTTAGGGTTTTGGGAGTGGTTTTGAAATTTAGAAAACCTATAAAAACCCCCTTCTGATTAAGGCAGCCTATAACTATTATTTTGGATTCCCCCCATTTATTCTTGGCCTGAACCAAATTTGGGTTTATGTTTTCCCCTGTTTAAAGTGCATTTTTTTCACCAGGTTTCAAACCACTGAAATGAAATGGATTTTTAATGGAGTTTTGGTTTGTCAAGTCTTTTGAACTTCTGTGCTGCCAGGGGGGTGTAACTACATTTTTCTATTC
Source organism: Phrynocephalus vlangalii (assembly GCA_037367305.1). NCBI lineage: Eukaryota > Metazoa > Chordata > Lepidosauria > Squamata > Agamidae > Phrynocephalus > Phrynocephalus vlangalii. The sequence goes on along the minus strand of JAWVWN010002662.1, from coordinate 4,103 downwards.
CCCCCCTCCTTTCCATTTTCTGACTAAAAATGAATTTATACAACACAAAAAATAACAAAGGGAAAAAGAATCAAATTGAATTTAAATTTTACTGAAAAATCAAATGGAAAAATGGGCTGTTCCTTTGAATGACAGGGACTTCTCAGTTAATGGTATGGGGGGATACAAAAAATAATTTAAAATGGGGTGCCCCGGTTTTCAAAAAATGAAATTAAATAAAAAATTTTCTCTTTCCCCCAGTCCAGTTGTCCTTAAAAGGGGATACCCTCTTTTTAAAATAACAGTTTTTACTATTTTTCCTTGTTACCCCTTTTTCCCCCCTCCAATACAAATTTTCCCGAGGGTCCCTATCTGTTCTGAATGCATGTTCTTAAGTCGAAACTACTCTTAAGTTGGGGTACCTATCTAAAAATGGAAAAACATAAGTTAAAAAATAAAAAAATGAAAACGAATATGTGTAAGTCGAGCAGACCATAGCTAAAAATGTGTAAGGCGGCAGTTAAAATGCTGACAGTTTTATGCTCTTAAGTCAAATTACTCTTAAATCGAGCTGCTCTTAAGTTGGGGTACCACTGTAATCCATACCTAATGTAAGTACGTAAGTGCAATGGGCTGCCCAAACAGACTTCTCTAATGAAGGGAAATTTATTTATTATTTATTTATTTATTGTGGAACTTATATACCGCCCGTCTTCCTGGTGAGGAACTCCGGGCGGTTTACAACAACTAAGAAACAGCAAATATTCACAAGATACTAAAATTAAACAAATAAAACAGCAGGTACAGAAAATGGCGATGACGGGGGAAAAAATCATCCAAACGCCTCCCGAAAGAGAATGGTTTTGAGAGCCTTCCGGAAGGCAGGCAGGGACTCTGCTAGGCGCACTTCTGCTGGTAGATGGTTCCACAGCGTCGGGCCAGCCACAGAGAAGGCTCGGGAACAAGTGGAGGTTCTCCGAGCCTCCCTGGGCGTGGCCACGCGCAGCATGTGCGCCCGCGATGACCTGGTTGGACGGGCCGAAGTTGACCGCTGGTCGATCCGCTCTGTCAGGTAGCCAAGTCCTAGGCCATGGAGGGTTTTGTAAACCAAAACCAGGACCTTGAATCTGATTCGGGCTGCAACGGGTAACCAATGCAGGCGGGCCAGAAACTGGGGTGATGTGCTCGAATCGACGCACACCCGCCACCAGTCTGGCCGCCGTATTTTGGACCCGCTGCAGGCGCTGAATGAGAGTCAAGGGCAACCCCATGTAGAGCGCGTTGCAATAGTCCAGTCTCGAGATCACCAACGCCTGGACCACTGTTCTAAGGGAGTCCCCATCCAGGTACGGACGAATCTGGGCAATTCTTCGAAGGTGGAAAAAGGAAACCCCCTGGACACGGCGGACACCGGGGCCTCCATGGTGAGCGCCGGGTCCAGGACTACTCCCAATTCCGGAAACTGAGTCTGATGGCCTGAGGGAAACGCCCTCCAAGGTGGGAAACGGGCCACCGTAGCTGGAGGGGGTAGCACCGAAGAACATAACCTCGGTCTTATCGGGTTGAGTTTGAGCCTGTTAATCCGGGTCCATTCCATAACTGCACCCAAGCACCGATCGAGGGTCCGACAGCCTCATCTGCAGCGGTGGAAAAGGAAAATTTTGGCTGATGTAGAAAGGAAGTGGAAGAGATTGATTCAAATCACCAGTAACATCATTCGGTTTTTAAACTAATCTGAATCCATGGGTGATGGAACCACAGGAAGAAACAGGGAATGTGGATGACCCAGAGACAGAAACCCAGCAAAGAAATAAGAACAACATTGTAGAATTTTAAAAGTGCTTTTAAAATATCAGCATATAATTTTACATTTTAAAACAAGAATTTAGAAACAAAAAGCCTAGCATTAATTATGGAAACAAAGCTCCATGAAAGCGTGCTTTTGAGGAGTTTTAAAAACCCTGCAGTTGTCTTCGTTTTGTAGCTGTTGTGATGTTATTTTAATTTGAAACTGTGGTGGAGAAACCGAACAGATCCCCAATCCCCCACCCCCCGATTAGTATTCCATTAGTAGATCAGGAAATAATCTGTAAAAACATGAACTTTTGGGGCAAACTAAAAAGTCAGAGAATCTCGGATGATTCACTGGAACAAATGGTAAGAAATGAAGAGTACAGTAAATGTCATATGTGATAAAAGGGCAGCATAAATCAGAACCCAAACCTGAAAATGAGATTACCAGATGAGTTGTCTTCCCAAAGAAATCCAATTTATAGAAATCATGAGCAGAAGCGGCAATAAAGGATGAACCAGGCCCCTCAATGCAGGGCCACATGAAATCTGCTGTGGTGAGAAAAATGTGCATTGGGCTCAGATTAAGCCAAGGGTAAAATCCAGCTCCACGAATAAATGGTGAAATTAGTGAGTGGTCTGTAATTTTCAGTGGTAATTAATTTCGGCATGCGTGAATCTCATAAAAGGTGAATGGGAGATGAGACCTACTTAAGAGTGCCTGTCAAATGTGGTGAATGAATCTTTCATACACACATATGAACTTGGAATTTTGTCTTTTAAAAGAACTTGAGGGGTTACTCATTATTCTTGCCAGTTCCCGGAGAGGTCTGAGCCTACTAGAATACACTGTATCTGTAGAAAGTGTCAGGAAATGTCAGTGGATCCAAATGCAGCAGATTAGTAAAGGGCTGGTTACAGGCAACAGCTACCGTCTGTTGCAGGCAGAATTCCCAAATGCTGGTTCTTACTTTGAAAGCCCTAAATGTTTTGGGGTCCAAGTGTTCCCTTTATGAGCCTGCTTGAGTTTTAAGATCAACAGGATATACCTTTTTCTCAGCCCCACCAAAATCCATAGATGTGTTTGGAAGATAGACAGGAGAGAGCCTTCTCTGTTGGGTTTTTCCTGGACTCTGGAACACCTTCCTAGGTTGGCCCACCTTTACTGTCCTTCCACATGAAGGAAGAGACCTTTTAGTGGAGAAAGGGGTGGTGATAAATATATTTTAGGTAATAACTAAATAAATTGTATTTATTGTGATGCTATGACTGGACATTATTCTATTAATTGTACACTCTTAACATTTTGCATTTGGGATTTAACAGGGAATGAAAACATTAACAAGCATTCTCTGGTTTCCACTATGGCCAATGCTCAAAACAGTATTTTGGAAAAAAATTATAAAAAAATACAAAATACAAATTTATTTATTGATTGATTGATATAGCTTGTATGCCACCCACTACCCAAAGGTCTCTGGACAGCTCACAATCAAAGTACAGTGATAACTCGGATAACGAATGCCCCAGACAACTAATTTTTTGGATAACGAATTGTTATTTTCAAGCCCCCCCCCCAGCCCACATTTCCCCGCCAGGGCCACTTCCCCCGAAAGCCGGAGCCACCCTCTCAACCTAGTCTTTCAGTAGGGCCCTCCTCAGCCCGTTCTCCCCCCTCATTGACTTACAGGTTCCTGGCAGCAGGGGGGGCAGAGGTTTGGGCCGGCAAGATGGCGGGAGGCAATGGCAGTGGGGGTGGCAAAGGTGGGGGTTGGGGGATGTGGGGGAGGAGGGGAGGAGAGGAGGCAACATGCAGAGGGGGGGGCCGGGAAGGTGGAGGGGAAAGGGAAGTGCCAGAGGAGCACAGCTTCACCCGGGTTTGCCCGCCACCCGAACGCCCAGCGGCGGTGGCAACAGAAGAGAGGTGAGGGCCGGGGGTGGGGGGAGGAAGTGCCACATGTGCCTGGCTCTCCCGGTGCCTGAACACCCAGTGGGAGTGGCGACAGAAGAAAGGCGAGGGCCTGGGGTGGGGGGGAGGAAGCGCCAGAGGCGCTCGGCTTCGCCCGCCGCCCGGGTGCCCAGCAGCAGTGGCAGCGATGACAGAGGAGAGGTGGGGGTGTGTGGAGGAAGCGCCGGTGGCAGGGGTGGGTGAGGAGGGGGAGGAGTGCACTTTGAAAGGGCACCTTGTAAAGAGGTCTCAGGGCTAAAAAAAGGGTTGTTTTTTCCTTTTTTTCCCGGACCTCTGAATGGATTAATAGGTTTCCCCTTCATGCAATGGGAAACCCCATTTTGGATAACCAATTGTTTCGGATAGCAAATTGCCCCCGAGAACG
>JAWVWN010002661.1:0-97101 GCA_037367305.1 Phrynocephalus vlangalii | reverse complement strand
AAACAGCTTCATCGGTCCGATAAAGCTGTTTGGATGAACAGCGAAACGTTTCTATCTCTCAAAAAAGAAGTCCAGTAGCCATGACTCAACTTCCAGACACAGAACAGGGAGCAGCTTGTGAAAGTTCTGTTTTGAACCACAACTCCTAGACATAGAATCAAAGAATCAGAGATTCATGAAGTTGGAAGAGACCTCAAGGGCCACCCAGTCCAACCCCCTGCCATGCACGAACCCCCACCACAGGACTCCCGACAGATGGCCATCCAGCCTAAGCTTAAACGCCTCCAAAGAAGGAGACAGCATGCGCTGGTTTCAGCTTACAAAGCCCTAAAAAACTTGGGTGAAATCTTATGAGCCTGACTCAAGGGAGGCCTTTCTCTCAGTCCCACCGCTTTCACTGGTGTGTTTGGTGGGGATATGAAATAAGGCCTTCTCTGTCGCTGCTCCTAAACTCTGGAACTCCCTGCCACTGGAGGCCAGGCTGGCCCCATCTCTTCTCTCCTTCTGCAACCAGGCAAAAACCTTTCTGTTCAGGAAGGCTGGTCCCTAGTAATTGGCTGCCTGAGAAAGGCCTTGCCAATCAAGACTGTTGGTCTCTGCTGCTTTTTGTGGTGTTTTCCGTCTTAATTTTATTTACCGCTTTTAATATAATACTTGTTTAATTCTTTTTTTAACTTGCATCCTTATTTTTTTAGCTTTTCAAATATTGTCCTTTTAACGATGTAAACTGTTTTGAGCCATTTTAAGGAAAAAGGTAAGGTAAAAACATTTTGAATGAATGGATGGATGGATGGATGGACAAGTGTAAGAATGAATGGATGAATGAGTGATTGAATGAATGGATGGATGGATGGATGGATGGATGGATGCATGGAACTTTTCAAAATTCTGTTTTCCCTATCGCACAACACTAGAGCTAGGGGGGGCACTCCATGAAACCTTTGAGTGCTAGATCTCAAACAAATAAGAGAAAGTCCTTTTTCAACCAGAGGATCACTGGTCTGTGGAACTCCCTGCCAGAAGGAGTGGTGACAGCTGTCAGCCTTGACAGCTTTAAGAAAGGATTAGATAAGTTCATGAAGAACAAGCGTATCAATAGCTATCATGATGGATGCCTAAGGAAAACCTCCGGGTTAGAGAGAGAGGCAGGATACTTCTCAATGCCATTTGCAGGGAATCGTAAACAGGTGAAGACATCTGCTGGGGAATACCCTGAAGAAAATGGTGAGCCGCTGTGTGAGACAGAATGCTGGACTGGATGGGCTGGGGCCTGTTCCACCACGGCTGTTCTTATGTAGTGACAGCACAGCACCTTTCTTCTCGCCAGGCCTCCACCCTCCTGCCTCTCGTGGCACCTCCACTAGCTAAACCTGTGGTTTCACCCTCCGGCTGTCCTCTTACCTAGGTTGTCTAGCTCCACGTGGCCGAGGACGTACAAGCCGCTCTTCTTCAGGTCATTAATGAAGCTGATGAGCTGCAGGGAGGTCCGGGGGTTCCGGACCATCAAGAGCACTTGAGGGCGCCAGAACTTGACGTGTTCCTTGCGGATGTCCAGCATCAAGAGGTACTTGCGGACCTGGGCAAGGAGAGAAGCACAAGGACGGAAATGGAGGAAGTCTCAAGTCTCTACCACATGTAGGGCAGGCCAACGCCCCTGAGCCCGTATGGAAGTTCATCACTGACTGATGCTTAACAACACCTATGCTATGTTGTCAGGATGCATAGTCAGGATAGATAATAGAATCATAGAAACATAGAGTTGGAAGAGACCTCAAGGGCCATCCAGTCCAACCCCCTGCCACGCAGGAACCCCCATCACAGGATTCTCGACAGATGGCCATCCAGCCTCTGCTTAAAAACCTCCAAGGAAGGAGACTCCACCACCCTCCTTTGGGGCAGCATATTATTCCACTGCCGGACAGCTCTAACTGTCATGAAGTTCTTCCTAATGTTCAAATGGAATCTCTTTTCCTGTAGTTTGAAACCATTGCCCCGAGTCCTAGTCTCTGAAGCCATGGAAAACAAACCTGTTCCCTCTTCAATATATCCTTTCAAATATTTAAACATAGCTATCATTTCCCCCCCTCAGCCTTCTTTTTAAAAGGCTAAACATTCCCAGTTCCCTAAGCCGTTCCTCATATGACATAAGAACATAAGAAGAGCCATGCTGGATCAGGCCAAAGGCCATTCTGGTCCAGCTTCCTGTATCTCACAGTGGCCCCACCAGATGCTTTTGGAAGCGCATGAGACTAGATTTCTGTCTCCTGATACCACTCCCCTGCATCTGGCCCTTGAAGTACCCTGGTTTCTCCATCATGGTTTGTAACCTGTGATGGACTTTTCCTCCAGGAATCTGTCCAATCCCCTTTTGAAGGCATCCAAGCCAGATGCCATCACCACATCCTGTGGCAGGGAGTTCCATAGACTAACAACGCGGTGGGTGACATTTCTTCCAGACCTTCAACCATCCTGGTCGCCCTCCTCGCTCAAGGTTGTCAACATCCTTTTAAAATTGAGGTGCACAGAACTGGACACAATACTCCAGGTGGGGTCTGATCAGAGCAGAATAGAGTGGTGCTTCCCTTGATCTAGACACTATGGTTCTGTTGATACAACCAAGAATCACATTGGCTTTCCTGGCCGCCGCATCGCACTCAACCCTGAGAAGCTTACAATATAAAGCTCAACTCAGGGGGGAAAAGAGGAAAGGGAGGTCAGAACAAAGGAGATCTTTATTTATTTATTTTATTTTAGAGTATTTTTACCCCGCCTTTCTCCTTGGAAAAGGACTCAAGGCGGCTTACAGTAAGGAGGGATAATATACAGTCCAGTACAGTCAATACATGTTCAAATATTTGAGAACAAGGAATGGAGGGACATCTTACAGCATTAATAGACAAAGATTACATTAAAAAGCAACACGGTTATAAACTTTGGCCCTCCAGATGTTTTGGACCACAACTCCCATAGTCCTTTGCCATTGGAAATACAGGCTTGGAATTCTGGGAGTTGTGGTCCAAAACATCAGGAGAGCCAACGTTTGGACATGCCTAGATGTGAACCCGTAGATTCATATAAAATGCACATGGTAGTCCATCATTCAGGGAAACTTGCCTGAAGAGAAAGTTCTTTGCCTGTTTCCGGAAGGACAACAGAGATGAGGCAGTCCTGGCCTCTAGTGGGAGGGAGTTCCAGAGTCTGGGCGCAGCAGTCGAGAAGGCCCTTTGAATAAGGATTTCAATTGCCCATGCAGTAGGGTCTCCGTATTAGTGGGGGATTGGTTCTGGCCCCCTCCCCATAGATACGGAAACCCATGAATAATAGCAAATGTAATAGACAGATAGACAGACAGTTAGTAAGGGGGGGGGAACCCCAGAAAAATATTTTGACCTGCATTACCAGAACTTGCCACTAGATTGCCCAGATTCGTCCGTACCTGGACGAGATGTCCCTGAGAAGTTGTGCAATGCTCTTCATGTGAGGTTGCCCTTGAATCTTATTCGGAGACTTCAGCGGGTCCAAAATGCGGCAGCCAGACTGGTGGTTGGTGCGGGAGCATATGACTGCATCACCCCAGTTCTGGCTCGTCTGCTTTGGTTGCCTGTTGCGTCCTGAGTAAGATTCAAGGTTTTGATTTACAAAACCCTCCACGGACCTGAATACCTGGCGAAGTGGATCTTCCAAAGATCAACTGGGGCCCGACCCACCAGAACATCACAGGCCTTCTCACTTAGGGTGGCCACGCCCACTGAGGCTAGGAAATTGGTTACTTGAAACTGAGGGCGTTTATACACGACCCCTAAACTCCGGGGCAAATGGCTCCCAGCTCCGGAGCTTACAATTGTTTCCCCACCAGCTCCGGAGTTTACAGGAAATTAGGTGCGACCACGCCCACTTTAGCACATCCCAGCGCACCTTTCAAGTACCTGCTCTCTGGAGGTGAAAATTCTTTGATGCGGTGTAACGATAGTGAGTGTGGGGCTCTCCTCGCTTCTGTTTGTTGTTTTTTGGCTCCCGCCCCTTTAAGAGCTACTTTACAGAGACTGCAATGTTGCCGGCAAGAGCGAGAGGCAGAACGGAGGTGAGCGGCATGCTTTTCTCTTTTTCTCCCTCCCCTCACGCAGCCAACAGCCAGAAAGTGCGGAGGGGTGGGGACACAGGAAGAGCGACGAACCCCTAAGATCTCTGGTCCGAATTTAAGTGGCCAGCGGATCGTAGGGGTCGTGTGAAAAGGCCCTTAGATTTATTTTTTCCCCAAGAAGATACACTAGGGCTTATTTTGGGGGTAGATCATATTTCTGGGGAAACAGGGTAGAAACCAATCCCTAGGAGGACAAACCGAAGGAGCTTGGGCCTGTTTAGCCTTGAGAAAAGAAGAATGAGCAGAGAAAGGGCAGCATTTTTCAAATACTTGAAAGACAGTCATACAGAGGAGGGGAAGGCTCTGTTCCCAATCATCCAAGAATGTTGCCTACTCATTGTCTCCAACTTTATACATTGTCCTTCAGTGACGTAAGAAGCCTTGTGCCCTTTCCAAGGAAAAAGACAGGGTCACCATATTTTAAATAACCCAATAAGCCATTGCCCATTTTACTGAGAAATTTCTCCTAAATCATCGATACAAATCTGTTCTCCTCCCACCAGATGTAGGGGAGTGGCATCAGGAGACAGATCTCTAGTCTCGTGCGCTCCCAGACGCATCTGGTGGGGCCACTGTGAGATGCAGGAAGCTGGACTAGATGGGCCGTTGGCCTGATCCAGCAGGGCTCTTCTTACGTTCTTATGTTCACTTAACCCCACCAAGTTGGGTTCTGCTCTTTGTGCCACAGCCTTGGACCTGGATCGGGGTGACAACTCTTGAAGGATGTGAAGAGCTCCCATGATCTGCATGTTGGTTAAAAGCAGGGCTGCTAGGCTGCTAGCCAACATTGGGGAGTGGGAGGGGGAAAATCACAATTCATCCCCCCCCCCACTATTGCCCTGAGCCCCCTGTTCTTCCTATCCTTGCTCACTCTTTTGCACACTCTCTCTCCCTCTGTCTGTCTGTCTGTCTCTCTCTCTCTGTGCTTGTGTGCATCCATGCACATGTCACTCAGCCAAACCACAACTCAGGACAGGCTAATGCATTTATATCCTCCGCTCCTGGCATTTGTCTTCACTACCAGGGACGGGCGCATTTGATCAGTGTCCATCAGGGTAACATCACCTCGGTGACTAAATGTTATTATCCCGATGCACAGCACAGAAGCTCATCTTTTTCCCAGCCTGCCCTCACTGAGAGCTCGCCCCCTCCCTCCGCTTGACAGGGCCAGGATGGCAAGGTTTTTTTTAAAAGGATAAGTGGGGGTGGGGAGCAACACAAATAAATCAATCCCCCCAGCAGTGGTCTTGCAACACTTGTTTTGATCCACCTGCTGTGGGCGTCGTTTCATACATCCACCTGCCAAAAATGTGCTGAGCCAAAGTGATGCTATGGATGCCTTTGCAGGCCTCGCTTTGAAAGAAACAACAACTGGTCCAGGAAGTAGAGAAAACCTGCTTCTCTTGCCTGGGTCTACCATTCTTGGGGAGTATCTGAATGGCAAAATCCAAAGGGAGCCCCTCAAGTGCCAACAAGGAGCGTCATCCACTCAGACACCGTCCCTTCCTAGATTTGCTGAAATGAACTGATCCGTTGCTTCCATGATGCTCCCGCTGATTTAAACGGGATTTGGGCAGGGGGGCCGCATTTCAGATTTACCGGTGTGCCACCCTGTGGGTCCCAAATATGCTGCCTGACATTTTTAATTTTTTTATTGTGAATCTTCTTATCCCACCTTTCTGCTTCAAAAAGGACCAAAGGCGGCTTACAGTAATGAGGGACAATATACAGCCCGGAACATTTAAGACATATTCAAGTGAAGAACAGGGAATTAGAAGAGGCATCTTAGAACCTTAAAAGGTAACACTAAAACTACAAAGAACACGCAAAAAGAAAAGAAAAATCCATTATGAGGGGTGGAAAATAACACGGAAAACACGGGTGTTCTTATGAAATCGGGCAACGCAATCATGCATGGTAATCCATATAAAAGTTACATAGCAGGTAGTCCCTCATTCAGAGAAAGCTTGCCTGAAGAGGAAGGTCTTTTCCTGCTTCCGTAAAGACAACAGAGAAGGGGCAGTCCCGGCCTCCAGTGGGAGGGAGTTCCAAAGTCTGGGAGCAGCCACAGAAAAGGCCCTTTCATGTCTTCTTCTGAGATGCACCCGTGAAGGTGGCAGGTTGGAGAGAAAGGACTCTCCTGATGACCTTAGCACCCAGGCTAGTTCATACTCTGAGATTCGCTCTTGGAGGTAGCTTGGACCCAGGCTGTTTTTGTGCTTTGTAGGTTAAAACCAGCACTTTGAATTGTACCCGATAGCTGACTGGCAGCCCGGGGAGCTGCTTTAATAGGGGTGTGACGTGATCTCTGTAGCCCGCCCCTGTCAGCAATCTGGCTGCTGCATTTTGGACCCGTTGAAGTTTCCCAAGACTTTCCATCGGTAGCCCGACATAGAGCGCATTACAGTAGTCCAGCTTTTTCTTAGGCTGAGAGTACCAACGCTGGACACGGTCCAGTTCCGAGGAGAACGCATTTCAGGAAGGATAGTGAGAAAGCAGTGACACCTTCAAGGCATTGTTTAGCATGGATTTGTTCTTAGGAACGGGCAGAGGACAGGAAGAACCTGATGGCCACCTACAAGGGTTAACCCTGGGCCTGGCAAATGGCCAAGCCCCCCTCCCCCAAATGTTCCTGGGCTACAACTCTCATGGTCCCCCCCCACTCCTTTCCTCTCCAGTGAAGGCTGGCAGGAATCGCCCTTCAACAATATCCCTGGACCCTCGGTTACATCCTACCAGAGCCCGATTCCACCAGAAATGGCAAGGAAGGCTAAGAGCTCCCTTCTGTATCTGCTAGACAAGACAAAAAAAAAAAAGCGAGCCAGGTGGCCCGTAAAACTGCAGCTGTTCGCAGGTCAGTGTAAAGTCAGCAGGGCTTGGCTTCTCTTGTCATTATAACAAACATCAGGCAGACCCAGAGTCTCAGATGCATGGGGAATACCAACGCTTGCCAACTCTTGAGGGCATCTGTACATAAATAAGGTACCTGAAATCCACTTGACACTCAGTGGAGTTTTAAAAAGGCTCTGAAATATGAATCCTTAGGGCAGGGGTGTCCAAACTTTTTGCAAGGAGGGCCAGATTTGGTGAGGTGAAAATGTGTGGGGGCAGACCATTCAGCCGCCTTTGGCCCCCAGGGCGGACTTTGGACAAGTCTCTATAACATGCAAGGAGGAAGGGAGGGATACTGCAGCAATGGAGCTGGGGGTGGGTAGGTTGGGCAGGTGGCTGGGGTGATGGACAGAGGCAGGGAGGGTAGGCAAAACATAAAACTGCAAACTGATGCCTCCATCCAGTATGGGGAGAGGGCCAGCTGGCGGGGATGCATGACGGGCTGAGCTGGTGGGGAGAAGAGGCTGTGGGCCAATCGAAATTTGTAAACAGGCCGCATTTGGCCCCCGGTCCTGACTTTGGACATGCCTGCCTTAGGGTAAAGCTCTCTGGCGGTAACGAGAGATCAGAGAATCACAGAACAATGTTCTTGGAAGAGGCCTAAAAGACCACCGAGTCCAACCCCCCTGCTCAAGGGGGTTGGACTCAGCAAAGCTTGTCTGAATGATGGTGGTCCAGTTTTCTTTTGTATGCCTCCAGCGTGAGAGCACTTGCTCCCGAGGTCATGGATTCCGCTGTCATACTGTTCTAACGGTTAAGGAGTTTTTCCTGATGTTCAGCTGGAATCTGCCTCCTTGTAACTTGAACCCATGATTACGTGTCCTGCACTCTGGGATGACTGAGAACAAATCCTGCCCCTTTCTCTGTGTGGGCCTTTTTACACGACCCCTAAGATCCGCTGGCCACTTAAATTCGGACCAGAGATCTTAGGGGTTCCTGCTCTTCCTCTGTCCCCACCCCCCTCCGCACTTCCTGGTTGCTGGCTGCCTGAGGGAGGGAGAAAAAAGAAAGAAAAGAATGCCTTCTTACCTCCGTTTTGTTCCGGGCAGCATTCAGATCTCTTAAAGGGGCGGGGCGCAAAAAAAGAACAAACGGAAGCCAGGAGAGCCCCGCACTCACTATCCTTACACCGGATCAAATAATTTTCACATCCAGAGAGCAGGTACTTGAAAGGTGCGCTGGGACGCACTAAAGTGGGCAGGGTCGCACTTAATTGTCTGCAAGGTCCGGAGCTGGTGGGTAAACATTTTTAAGGTCCGGACCTTGCAGCCATTTGCGGCGGAGCTTAGGGGTCGTGTATAAACGCCCTGTGACAGCCTTTCAAATATTTGGAAAGAGCTGCCATATCAGATAGACATTCTAAATCCCTACAAGACTATTTCAAGATTAAAAGGATCTTAGTGGGGCTTTGAGGTTAAGGGAGTGGTTTCTTACGGCTAGCTTTCATCCTCGAGGAGGGATTTGGATCTCCTGAGCTCAGCCCAACACTTTGGGTTGCAATTCTTAGGCCTTCCCAACCAGCACGGATGGATCCTGGAAGGATGTTGACAACCTTGAACAGGTCCAGAGGAGGGTGACCAAGATGACTGAGTGTCCGGAAGTAATGTCTTACGAGGAATGGCTTAGGGAGATGGGAATGTTTAGCCTTACAAAAAAGAAGACTGAGAGGGGATATGATTGCTATGTTTAAATATTTGAAAGGATGTCACATTGAAGAGGGGACTGGTTTATTTTCCATGGCTTCAGAGACTAGGACGTGGGGCAATGGTCTCAAACTACAGGAAAAGACATTCAATTCAATCATTAGGAAGAACTTCATGACAGTTAGAGCTGTTTGGCAGTGGAATAAGGGTGGTGGAGGGTGGTGGAGTCTCCTTTGGAGGTTTTTAAGCAGAGGCTGGATGGCCGTCTGTGAGGAGTCCTGTGATGAGGGTTCCTGAATGGCAGGGGGTTGGACTGGATGGCCCTTGAGGTCTCTTCCAAATCTATGATTCTATGACTATTTTTACTGCCAGCTTTGGGCTTCAGCAAACTGTTCCAACGGAAGCCCCTGCGAACGGCCCCAGACTTTCACATTCCAGGAGAGCAGCCCCCCCCCTCAGAGCGGATGGCAAGATGTGGGCTTCTCAGAACTGCATACCTGTCAAGTTTTCCATAATGGCTGGGAAATCCTGTTTTTCCACCCCTTTTCATGCCTTCTTCCCGGGTCATTTATTTTCCAGGAAATGGAGTGACGGCGAGGTGGGAGGGGCAAAGTGTGCGGTGTGTGTGAGCATTCGGGCGGTCTGTCATTTGTGTGGGGGGGGTGGGGGGGTCAGATTCGGGTGCGGGTGTGGGTGGGTGGGCCTTTGTGCACGTATGTGCATTATACCTCCCTCTTTTCATCCCGGGCGGCGGCAAGGAAAACTTGACAGGTATGGAACTGCCACGGCCAAAGGATGCCACACAGCAACAGGCCTGGCCTTGGCAGGGATTGTGCCAGCCGTGGTCCTGAACCGGCAACCTGCCATGGCTGCGTTCTCGCCGAGAACCTGGGCTCTTGCTGTGCAAGCTGATGAGGCAGCAGCTGGGTAATGAGAGTGCTCCATTATATGCTAAAGGGAGCTTTTAAGTGTTGGTTTTACGACAGAAAAATTAAAAGGCTGGGTTTGGGCAAGGGGCCCAATGCGTCGGGGCTGGCCAGGAATCCGAGGGAAAGGCGGTGCCTGGGGACCACGCGCCAGCTGGAGGAACGAGCCGTCTGCCGAAAAGGGGGCACGCAGAAGGACACCGCTGGCAATTGACGGAAGGCAGCTAAAAGTTCACAGAGTGGTTATTACGCTAGATAAATTATTCTGGGGGGAAAGGAGTCTTTCCTTTGTTCTCTCTTGCAAATGGGGGCGGAGGCTCTAAAGGACGGGACAGGCATTGCCGAACATATCACCACTTGCCAAAAAAAAAAAATTATTGGAAGGGAACAGATCCAAATGTCAAGAATAAGTCTTCTTTGCCCCCACATCAGGATACGTTTGAGGGCAAAGAAAGCCTCCTGATAATGGGCTGGGGCACTTCTTTAATGGACCCTCGGGCCCTGGGGTTAAACTGCAGTACTGCAGTGAAGACTCTGCTCATGCCCTGAGTTTGTTCCCGATGGGCTCAGGTAGGCAGCTCAAGGCTGACACCTTTCATCCTTCCAAGGTCAGTAAATTCTAGCTTTTTTGTGTATGGTGGTGGTGGTGGTGGTGAGGGAATGATCAGCCTTCATAATAAAACTGCAAACTGCTCAGAGAGAGTTTATGCACTATGGGGAGGTATATAAGCAGTGCACTTTGCTTTGCTTTATGGCCAAGGACGAAATAGGTGACAAAATTTAGAGGATGTGCAAAGTTTAGTGTTCATTGTTCTACTGCATGAAATGGGATGATGTATGTGAAGATTCCCAGTCATCCAGGTGAGGTTATCCGGAAAGAGAGTCATGGCAACCGGAATTCTTTTCTTAAGACACCGAAATGTTTCGCTACTCTTCCAAGCAGCTTCGTCAATGGAATGATGGACACAGGCTGCTGTGCAAAAGATCAAAGCCCTTGGAATGTTTTATTTATTGTAGGAGGCTAGGTGTTTCTCGCCTTGAGATGGTGACCAACAGAGAAGTACAAAAGCAGATGAAGAAAAAACAAGAAAGCAAAGCAAAAAGCGAAGTGGTCTGCTTATATACTGCCCCATATCACTTCAAGTAGTCTCTGGGCAGTTTACAGTTTAATTACAGTATGCAGGCTACACATTGCCCTCCCACCCCCAGCAAGCTGGGTACTCATTTTACCGACCTCGGAAGGATGGAAGGCTGAGTGAACCTTGAGCCTGCTACCTAGGATTGAACCCCAGGTCATGAGCACAGTTTCAGCTGCAGGACAGGCATTTAACCACTGTGCCACGAGGCTCTCCCCCCCCCCCCCGGAAATAAAGTATAAAAGGTGCAAAACAAGGAAAACTGAAATATTTTGGTCATGCGTGAGAAGGGGGGAAGCATTGGGCCATCTGTGCAAAAATGCTGACTTAGGTTTGTGTGATCCTTGAAAGTAAAGAAAGCTAGTTCGATTCCCCACGGTGTCTCCTTTGAGTCGAGCCAGCCTGTGTGACTTTGGGCAAGGTGCGCGGCCCAAGCCACACACCCACACACCCGAAGATTCTGAGTATTATCTACCGAGAAATCCCCAAAAAGGGGTTGCCATGAGTCAGAATTGACTGACGGCACACAATGATGATATGATGAATCCAGCTGCCATGACTCACTCTATTCTGCTCTGGTCAGACCCCACCTGGAGTACTGTGTCCAGTTCTGTGCGCCTTAATTTTAAAAAGGATGTTGACCAACCTCGAGCAGGGACAAAGGAGGGCGACCAGGATTATTGAAGGTCTGGAAGAAATGTCTTACAAGGAACGGCTTAGGGAACTGGGAAAGTTTAGCCTTTCATAAAGAAGGCTGAGGGGGGATATGATAGCTATGTTTAAATACAGTATTTGAAAGGATGTCATATTGAATGGGGAACAGGTTTGTTTCCCATGGCTTCAGAGACTAGGACTCGGGGCAATGGGTTCAAACTACAGGAAAAGAGATTCCATTTGAACATTAGGAAGAACTTCATGACAGAGCTGTTTGGCAGTGGAAGATGCTGCCACAAAGGAGGGTGGTGGAGTCTATTTTATTTATTTATTTATTTATTTATTTATTTGATTTATATACCGCAACCATCTAGCAAAAAAGCTACTTTACAAACATATACAAAATATAAAAACAGAATAAACAACTTAAAATAGTAAATAAAAACTAATCAATCAAACCAATTAATCAAATGATAATAGTAAAAAGAACAAATAAACAAATAAGCATAAATACAATAAATCAAAATGGTTTGACAATTCAAAATAAGAAAAAATGGGGGGGAAATAACTAGTAGAAACTCACCTGGATGACTGAATCTTCACAGATATACACCAGTATTTCTTTCTGGGCCACCATGGTCTCCGTAGAAGGAAAACTGTGTGTTTCAAAGGCCAATGATGTCTGGCAGTGGAATATGTTCCCATGGAGAGTGGTGGAGTCTACTTCCTTGGAGGTTTTTAAGCAGAGGTTGGATGGCCATCTGTCTGGAGTCCTGTGATGGGGGTTCCTGCATGGCAGGGGGTTTGGACTAGATGGCCCTTGAGGTCTCTTCCAACTCTAGGATTCTAGGATTCTACCTCTCCAACCTACAAGTGGAAATCCACAGGCCCTCCTGCCTTCCCTAGAAGACCATTCTCTGGTCTCCAAAGTCTCCTTCTTGGGAGGTTTTTAAGCAGAGGCTGGATGGCCATCTGTCGGAACTACTGTGATGGGGCTTCCTGCATGGCAGGGGGTTGGACTGGATGGCCCTTGAGGTCTCTTCCAACTCTAGGATTCTAGGATTCTGTCCTTACCTGGTGGAAGATCAGAGCCTGGCTGATGTAGCCCCAGCTGCTGCTGGGCGACGAGTAATGGAGAGCGACGAGGAGAAGAACCATGAAGACCACACTGGCCGAGGCGTAGATGGGGCTGATGAGGAAGACCATGACAACACAGCCCGCGATCCCCAGCACGCAGGTGTGCCACGTGAAGTACTGGAAGGTGGGCCTGCAGGAGGAGCACGAGGGAGAGGGTTACGAGAGGCAGGTCCCATGCTGGGCTCAGCAGGGCCCTCAAGGGGCGGGAAAGCTCCTCCGTGCCAAGCTGCCATCTTTGAATGGCCAAGACAGAAGAGATCCTATGGAACAGTGGTTCTCAACCTGTGGGTCCTCAGATGTTCCTGGATTGCAACTCCCAGAAGTCTTCACCACTAGCTGAGCTGGCTAGGATTTCTGGGAGTTGCAGTCCAGGAACATCTGGCGACCCACAGGTTGAGAACCACTGCTATTGATCATCGCGTCCAGACCCCTCTCATGGAAGCACGGTGGGGAACTAAAACCAAAACATCCGGCTCTTCAGCCAGAGGTCTCCACCACCGAGCTATCCTGCAGGTCCAAAGAACACAAACGGAAGGAACTCCTGCCAGGTCGGTAGGAAATCATCCCAATTGCCCTTTTAACCTCACCCATCCCAAAAGGCTCACAGACGGTTAACAACATTTAAAGCCAATGAAAAAGGAATACAATTACTTTTGCCCAAAGGAGCCATTAAGGGAGACCAAGAAGCACTCCATGAGCCAACCACAAAAAGGCTGGCGTTGATTGAAAGGGTTAGATTTCTTCCCCTAGTTGTACATGTTTCAAAAATGCACCCATGTCAATTGTATATGTGAGTACTGCATGAAAATGTGCCTCCCTCCTTTCTGTCTCTCAAACACATAAGAACATAAGAAGAGCCATGCTGGATCAGGCCAAAGGCCCCTCTAGTCCAGCTTCCTGTATCTCACAGTGGCCCCACCAGATGCGTTTGGGAGCACATGAGACTAGATCTCTGTCTCCCGATACCACTCCCCTGCATCTGGCCCTTGAAGTTCTCCGGTTTTAAGCCTGGAGGTTACACATCCCCATCATGGTTTATAACCTGTGATGGACCTTTCCTCCAGGAATCTGTCCAATCCCCTTTTGAAGGCATCCAGGCCAGATGCCATCACCACCTCCTGTGGCAGGGAGTTACACAGACTAACAATATTTTCTTTTGTCTGTTCTCACTCTCCCAACCCTCAGTTTGTGTCAGTGTCCCCTAGTTCTGGTATTTTTGTGAGAGGGAGAAGAGCGTCCCTCTATCCACTTTACTCATGCCCTGCATTATTTTGTACGTCTCAATCATATCCCCCCTCAGGCATCTTTTTTTCACAGTCTGCGCAATGGCAGTAATCAAAATAAGCCAACTTTTTCTCCATCACTGCAACCTCAAACTGGGGTATCTCACCACCAAGCCTCCCCGACGGAGAGATGGCTGGGCTTAGGCATGGGGAGGGGAATTTTAAAAAGAGGCAAAGGTGATGGTGCTTGATAGCGGATTGATTAACAGAACTGCCTAACAATGAGTTTGGGCAACACCGTTCAATTCAGGACAATATGTGAAAGTACCGGGCGGAGTTACGGCCTGAGTGGCCCCCATGGTAACTTTGTTTCTCGGTTTTTATAACAAATCTGAGCCATTAAAAATAAATAAATAAATAAATAAAAGCAGGAATGATGACAACATATTCTTTAACCGAATTATGCACAAAACAAGCAAAACAGCACTGGAACGGTAAATCCCATTGTATTTTAAACCTGATCTCCTCGCAGTATTATTGCTCAAGCAACGACATGAAAAATGTTCTACATTTCCAGAACTTGAAAAGATTATTCTTTTTGGACCATACTGCCTGGATCTCTTGAGAGTTGTTGTCTTCTGTTCAAGCTTCTGGAAGTTTCATTTGATCAATATGTATTAGAGATGGGAGCAGATCAGAAAAATTGTGATTTGTCAAGGTCAACGAATCGCAAAAAGCGAATTTGTGAATTTTTTTTTGACTAATCAAAACATCCATTTGTAAATTCATTTTTAGTTTAAACCCCAATAAAATGTCCCCAAGGGACCCAGAGACACCATATTTGCAGGGAAGCTTTCTATGACTTTCCTCTACAAGTTCTGCAAGCTTGGTGAAGTTTGGGTTTTAGATGTCCAAGCAAAGGACCCCCAAAGAGACATTCCCAGGAAAGTGTCTCCCCACCCCCCCCCCCCGGAACATAGAGACACCAAACTACAGAGAACCTTTCTCTGGCTTTCCTTACAATCCTTCAAACGCTGGCTTTCAGATGTCTGAGTTATACACCTACAAAGTGGGGGGTCATTAGAAAAGGGCCCTTTAGCAACTGCCTTGGGAAACCCAATCTTCACCAAACTCGGAAAAATAGTACAGGAGAGCTGGAAGAGGCTTCTCTACAAGTTTGGCATCTCTAGGTGCCCTGGGAGCCATTTTATAGCCCAACAAATCAGTGAATAAAAAAAAAACCCCGGCAAAAATTGCATCAATTCATATTCATTGGGAGTATCAATTTGTATGAATACGAGTGAACACATTAGCAATTCCCTGTTCTTAACTTGAATATGTTTTGAATATTCAAGAATATTGTATATTGTCCCTCATATTCATGTATATTGTCCCTCTCTGTATATTGCCCCTCATTATTGTATGCCACCTTGGGTCCTTTTCCAAGGAGAAAGATGGGGTAAAAATATCATAGATAGATAGATAGATAGATAGATAGATAGATAGATAGATAGATAGACAGACAGACAGACAGACAGACAGACAGAGAGAGAGAGAGAGAGAGAGAGAGAGAGACAAACAGACAGATAAAAATTTTAAGTGAACTTTGCAATTTGTTTTTTAATTTGTGCCCATCTCATAAATCAGAACTGACTTGATAGTATGTTACACACACACACACACACACACACACACACACACACACACACACACACACACAAAACCCCACCACCAGCATTATTTATTCACCCTCCAGCACAATGAGGGCTTAAATTTCTTTTGATCATAATTAGGGCCTGTGGTTTGCCCTGCCTGTGAGGGCTACAGACTGACTAGAGGCACTGAAGTGTTTGATTGCTTTTAATTCCACTTTACGTTTTTGTAAAAAAAAATTCAGCTTGTGGCACCGAGGCGTTGGGTGGCGTGAGAGAAGTTGCCCCAGGGGTCCACCCTTGGAGGCAGGCATGCTTGGCAGAGTGAGCAAGTGCCCCGGCGGCCGGGTCCCAGCAAAAAGGCCTGCTTTATACAACTTAATTAAATTGTTCTCATCTAACCCGCTGTCTTATCTATATTGCTGAGGAAGATTTTAAAAAGGCTCGGCATGCTAATCACGCCGCCGGCTACCTCCCCGGTTGCCCAACCGCCTCGGCGCAAATGAACCCCACAAAACAACGGGAGCACCGGGCGAAAGGCGAGGAGGGAGGGGAAACACAAGAGCGGTGGTGTGGAGGAGGGAAGGTGAAAGATGAAAAACACAAATTATGGCTAAGTGTGTAATCAATGTGTATAAAACACGGCTCTCTCCTGGGAGTTGGCAGCCGTCCGGAGTGTGCATTTACAGGCACTCTGATGAGCGCCGATATTAATCCCTGGCCTCCCGCTTCTCCTTGTGGGTCGGCCATCAGGCATTTCCCCCGGAAAGCACCCAAGAGGTGAAATGGAGGGCAAAAGGATGGGCGGCGGGTGTAGAGGTTTTGGGGTGGGCTGAGGGGGGTGCTAAACAGCCATGCCGAGACCCCTCGCGCTTCCCAAGTGACTCAAATCAAAACAGTTTGCCTCCTCTGCCCCTTTAAACCCATGCAGTGCCATGGGTTGGCTTTTTATTTATTTATTTATTTATTTATTTATTTATTTATTTATTTATTTATTTATTTATTTATTTATTTAAAAATCAGTTTTTACTGGATAAAATCACTTTGCTGACAAATATTGTCTGGTCAGCATTGTTTGTTTGTTTGTTTAGTCATTTATCTGACTTTTATACCACCCATCTAAAGCAAAGCAAAGCAAAGTGTTCTGCTTATATACCGCCCCATACCACTACAAGTAGTCTCTGGGCGGTTTACAATTTTAATTACAGTGTGCAGGCTGCACATTGCCGCCGCCCCAGCAAGCTGGGTACTCTGGGCAGTGCCCCATAATGCTTGAAGCACTCTTTTAAATATGCAGGCTACACATCCCCTCCTCACCCACCTTAGTGAGCTGGGCACTCAACTGGGTACACTAAACTCTGAAGGCTGAGTCAACTTTGAGCTGGCTGCCTGAACCCAGGTTTAATCTCGGGTGGTGAGTAGAGTCTTGGCTGCAGCACTGCAGTTTAACCTCTGCACCACAGCCCCACCTGCCCCACCTCCAGTCATTCCTCCCCAGGCGAAAGAAAACACAGAACAGGTGGGTTTGGGGTGGAGAACTAAGATGGCCACCCTACTTTCAAACGCAGGCGCACCTCTCCATTCCTCTGTCGTCTTCTTACGTACAACACATCCACACAACATGAGCTTAACCATTAGGGGAAGCAAAGCCGTGGGTGCCAAAATGGCACCTTGACATTGCAGACTGAGAAAGTCCGTGACCAGTCCAAGGTCACCCACTGAGTTTAATGGCTGAGAGGGGATTTGAACTCAGGTCAAATCCACCCACTCTTTCTATTACACACCTGTTTGCTGGCATCTTGTTAGAGCTTTGTTAACTCTGCAACTGCAGAATTCCCAGAATTCCCCAACAGTCTTCAGGGATTCTGAACCTGGGTTACTTTGGGTGTTGCAGTCCCAAATTCCCCAGCATATATTAAACGTTCTGGCTTATACACGCTGCCAAAGGGGGTATCTACGATAGCAAAATGTCTCCACAGGAATGTCGGCACCATAGGGGTATCTCTGATGGCACTCCCGTGGGCCTTTCAGAAAGAAGAAGTGAAGCCACTTTGGGCGTTTATACATGACCCCTAAGCTGCGCTGCAAATGGCTCCCAGCTCCGGAGCTTAGAAATGTTTTCCCACCAGCTCCGGAGTTTGGAGACAATTAAGTGCGACCCCGCCCACTTTAGCGCGACCCAGCGCACTTTTCTTGTACCTTCTCTTTGGAGGTGAAAAAAATTTGATGCGGATAAGAGTGCCGGGCTCTCCTGGCTTGTCTGTTGGGTTTTTGCCTCCCGCCCCTTTAAGAGCTCCTTGAGACGGAACCAGGAAGTAACGGGGCTCCTGGCAACTTTGACCGGCACCGGCAGGTTAGTAAAGGCTTCTTTTGTCCTTTTTTTCCCTCCCCCCCCTCACGCCGACAGGAGCAGGAAGTGCTGAGGGGTGGGCACGCAGGAACTGAAACGAACCCCCAAGATCTCTGGTCCGAATTTAAGGGATCTTAGGGGTCGTGTGAAAAGGCCCTTCGACTTTTGGCTCAGCGGGCAGAATTTCCTCTAAGCCCGAGCTTCTTCTAGAGGTGTCGCAGCAGTTAAAAGAGTAATGTGTTTTGATCTGGATCTCATCTTAGCCATGTCTGGTTTCTTTTCCAACTTGGTTGCCTCCAGTGTGGTCTAGTTTCATAGTTCTGACGGATCACAGCACACCATGCAGGGGGAACCCTCCTGAATCTTTTCCTCATGGTAGGTACACTGGTTAAACAGCTGTAATGTAACTATAACTGTGCTCATGAACTCAGGTTCAATCCCAGATAGACAGCTCAAGGTTCACTTAGCCTTCCATCCTTCTAAGGTCAGTAAAATGAGTACCCAGCTCACTAATGTAGGGACAAGGTGTAGCCTGCATAATTAAGTTGTAAACAGTCCGAGACTGCTTTAAGTGCTATGGGGTGGTATAGAAGCAGCACTCTTTGCTTCCCCCCTTCTTGGATTCTTGCCAGGGGTTGCCACGAGTTTCTTTTGGATGTCATGTAAACCCCCCGCCCGCTTCTTTCTCCCAGGCATCTCCGGTTTGATGGCTTGAAGTGATTTCTGTTTTTATTCCCGCCTGTGATTATTTTGCATTTTACTGCTACGTAAACGGCCCAGTTTTTAAACAACAGCCATAAGGCGGTCTATTAATTTTGAAATACAATAAAACGTGAAGGTCAGAGCTACTGCAGTGACAAAAAGGTTGCGCGGGCCGGAGGTACAGAAAAGCAGGCAGTGTGGCTCTTTCTGAATGGCACGACCATCTCTAACCTTGCTCAAAAATTAAGGGGCATTTTTGAACTCGGACCCAAATGCCATTTCCTGCCAGGCAAGCTGTAAATCACTCACTAGGTCAGGCTTGGAGCAAAACTGTCAAAATCTGCCAAACTTGGCTTCTCATTCTTCGAGTGTCAAGATGATGTGACTTAGGTTCCCGCAAGTCTGCAGGGCTATCTTTCTTTCCTTTCCTTTCCTGTTATTTCTCTACCCATTTTTTAGAACTCAAAGTATGTCTGTGAAGATTCTCAGTCATCCAGGTGAGTTGATCTGGAAGCTGACTACGAGATGGAGGACTTGCACTAGCTGTATTCAGACTGATGAAGCTGTTTGGATGAGCAGCGAAACGTTTCTACAGTGGTACCCCGACTTAAGAGCAGTTCGACTTAAGAGCAATTTGACTTAAGAGCGGAAAACGGTTGCCATTTTAACTGCCGCCTTAAAATTTTTAGATATGGTCTGCTCGACTTACAAAGATTTTTTTTCATTTTTTCAATTTTCAACTTATTTTTTTCAATGTTTTAGATAGGTACCCCGACGTAAGAGTAGTTCGATTTAAGAGCATGCACCCGGAATGGATTAAATTCGTAAGTTGAGGTACCACTCTATCTCTCAAGGAAAAGAAGTCCAGTTGCAATAACTCAACTTCTAGATAAGTCAAAGTATGTTTGTGCACATACTTTGAATGCACTGATGTTTACCCTTTCCAGGTTTCTGAAAACTAAACAGCGGGTGGAAAGGGGGGGGCAAAGCACCTCACGACCTCAGGCATGTTCACATTTCTGGCTGCAGACTGCTGCACTCAGGACAGAGAGAGCTGAGGGTTGCCTCTTCTTTTAAGCATTTTTCTTTCTCATCGTTTTTTCAGGATACACAATTGCGCCTGTGAAAAATGTTTGCCTAGCAGGATCGTACAACAAAGGCGCAATGTCATGAAGAGGAGGAGCTACAATAAGCAATTTAAGTCAAACCCTTATGGAACATGTGGCATAACCTTGCATTAAAATGCAAATTCAGTGACTATTTATCGTTTCTGTAGCTTCTGACACTGTCTGTGGCCACGTGGGAACCATATAGCTGGAAGGGACCCAGTGGATCACAATAAGTCCATCCACTGCCAGAGAGACCCAGTGGAAAACTGAACTCCCAAGCTCTGATTTCACAGCCAGATAACTAAACCATAAGAACATAAGAAGAGTACTGCTGGATCAGGCAAAAGGGCCCATCTAGTCCAGCTTCCTGTACCTCACAGTGGCCCCACCAGATGCCTCTGGGAGCACACGAGACTAGATATCTGTCTCCTGCAACCACTCACCTGCATCTGGCCCTTGATGTACCCTGGTTTTAAGCCTGGAGATTACACATCTCCCTCATGGTTTGTAACTTGTGATGTACTTTTCCTCCAGGAATCTGTCCAATCCCCTTTTGAAGGCATCCAGGCCAGATGCCATCACCACATCATGTGGCAGGGAGTTCCCAACACGCTGGGTAAAAAAATAATTTCTTTTGTCTGTTCTCACTCTCCCAACCCTCAGTTTGAGTGGATGTTCCCTGGTTCTGGTATTTTGTGAGAGGGAGAAGGGCGTCCCTCTGTCCACTTGACTCATGCCCTGCATTATTTTGTATGTCACAATTAGAGATGGGCACGAAGCGACCATTTTTGTTACCGTTCTCCATTATTCGTTCTGTTACGTAACGGTATGAATAACGACTGTTGCGATGGGGCAGGCTTGAACCGAACAGAACCACGAAAAATTTCTTCGGTTTTGTTTGTTTCCGTTACTGGCATCGCGCCGCTCGCGCGATGAAAAATGGAGCAGCGGAGGGTGGCGAGAGGGGGCTGGGATCGGAGGCGGGATCCCAGCCCCCTGTCCAGCCATCTCCAATTGGTGAATGACAGCCCACCGGGCTATCATTCAACAAGCGGAGGGCGGCGAGAGGGGGTTGGGCCAGGTGGAGCCTCTTTGCCCCCTCCCTGCCGGAGCCGACACGAGGCTTTGCCGGTCTTGCAAGAAGATCCTAGAATCCTAGAGTTGGAAGAGACCTCAAGGGCCATCCAGTCCAACCCCCCTGCCATGCAGGAACCCCATCACAGTATTTCTGACAGATTGCCATCCAGCCTCTGCTTAAAAACCTCCAAGGAAGGAGACTCCACCACCCTCCTTTGGGGCAGCATCTTCCACTGCCAAACAGCTCTAACCTTCATGAAGTTCTTCCAAATGTTCAAATGGAATCTCTTTTCCAGTAGTTTGAAACCAGTGCCCCAAGTCCAAGTCTCTGAAGCCATGGAAAACAAACCCGTTCCCTCTTCAATATGACATCCTTTCAAATATTTAAACTTAGCTATCATATCCCCTCTCAGCCTTCTCTTTGAAAGGCTAAACATTCCCAGTTCCCTAAGCTGTTCCTCATAAGACATTTCTTCCAGACCTTCAATAATCCTGGTCACCTTCCTCTGTATCCGCTCGAGGTTGTCAATATCCTTTTAAATTGAGACACACAGAACTGGACACAGTACTCCAGGTGGGGTCTGACCAGAGCAGAATAGAGTGGTAAAACCCAAACCCTGTCCTGCTGACCTTCTTTCAAGGGAAATATTGAGATTTCCCCTTGGATTCTGCAGTGATGCAGGCATCTGAGCCCCGGTTTGTAAAGGTCCAAATCCCCAAGGGGGACAGAGGCAAACGTAAAAGTTTGCGGAACCACAGACAGGAACATTGGCATACCGTTTAACAGGGGAATTCAGCATACCATCACCCAACACTGTATTTGCTCTCAAGCCCAAGAATAGGTGCTATCGATGAAAAGTCTCAGGAAACTCCGACGGGTCCAAAATGCAGCAGCCAGACTGCTGACTGGGTCGGGGTACAGAGATCACGTTACACCCCTATTAAACAGCTCCACTGGCTGCCAATCAGCTATCGGGCACAATTCAAGGTGCTGCTGACCTTGGCCTTAAAAGAACTATATGATCTGGGTCCTAGCTGGGTAAAATGAGTACCCAGCTTGCTGGGGGGGGGGGGGCAATGTGTAGCCTGCACTCTGTAATTAAAAAAATTGTAACCCACCCAGAGACTACTTGTAGTAGTGTGGGGCGGTATATAAGCAGAACACTTTGCTTTTGCTTTGCTTTAGCCTCCTCAAAGATCGAATCTCACAGTATGAACTGACTCGGATGCTAAGGTCATCAGGAGAGGCCCTTCTCTCCATCCTGCCACCCTCACAGGTACATCTCATGGGAACCCATGAAAGGGCCTTCTCAGCTGCTGCCCCTAGACTCTGGAACTCCCTCCCACTAGAGGCCAGGACTGCCTCATCTCTGTTGTTCTTCCGGAAACAGGCAACGACCTTTCTCTTCAGGCAAGCTTTCCCTGAATGACGGACTACCACATGTGTATTATATGAGTCTATGGATTCATAACCGTGTTGCTTTAATATAATGTTTGTCTATTAATGCTGTAAGAGGTCCGTCAATTCCTTGTTCTCAAATACTTGAACATGTCTTAATTATACTGGACTGTATATTATCCCTCATTACTGTAAGCCGCCTTGGGTCCTTTTCCAAGGAGAAAGGCGGGGTAAAAATACTCTAAAATAAATAAATTACCCTATTGTTTGCAGGAAGGGGGCCTTTTCAAGCAATGTGGGTTAAAAAAAAGATGTTTTGGGTCAGGTCTACATTTGCACGAGGGAATCAGGCACAGTGGCTCGGTCCCTGAGTGGCACACACTTTATATGTTCCGTTCTATTCCATTTTATTTTATATTATGGGAGATACAGACCCATGTCTGGAGAAGCAGCATATTCTGCATGATTAACAGTAAAGATGTGAGGTTATGAAACCACCGCTACCCACCTGGACCTCCTCACAGAGGAAGCAAATGGCCCTCAGCCCCAGGTGGCCTGCTAATTTAAGTGCCCTGCTGGCTCATTATTGGGGTGAGAGGCTTTATTCCATATACAGTATATTCTCCGGCACTGCAGGACCAATCAATGCTGAATAGGGAACCATCCGGAACAGCCCTGAGCCCTCGCGGCTTTTGCTGAGACAAGTGGGGAAGAGAAAAGCGGGACGGTCGAGGCTTAATTACGGGTTTTCAGGGGGCACTCAGCCCCCCTGGCAAGAGGAGATCTCATTTAGAGAAGGTTCAACAGCTATCGGGCAGGATGAGTGCTGCACGGGGTAATCAGAGAGAAAAGATGCTGGCTAGTTAGCATAGCAAAAGGGCATGAGGGAGAGAGTTCACTTTCTTGAACTGCAGCTCAATAGCAAGAACTAAAATCCCAGATGTGGCCTGTGGTCCTGGGCGATCGGTCCTCTGGGTGGCCATCTTAAAACTCAGGCGCTCTTTCCAAGCGTTTACTCCAGTGGTGCTCAACCTGTGGGTCCCCACATGTTCCTGGACTGCAACTCCCAGAAATCCTGGTCAGCTTAGCTAGTGATGAAGACTTCTGGGAGTTGCAGTCCAGGAACATCTGGGGACCCACAGCTTGAGAGCCACTGGTTTACACCTTCCTAAGTTCGGGTGTCCATGCAGGGACCTGAGCCTAGTTAAGCAGCTTCTAAGCTGGAAGCTCCAGTAGTGAAGGATTCACTGTTTATGCACTTTATTTTTGTGTTTTTTTAATAGGCCATCTTGTTCCTGTTTGATGCTTAGATAGATGTCGTTTTATTTCTTATCATGCTTTTATTATTGCATTGTTTATTCATTGTGTGTTTTGATTGACCTTTGTTCAACTTTGTAAACCGCCCAGAGTAGCCATGCAGCTAGATGGAGCGGTATAGAAATTTAATAAATACACTTAATAAATAAATAAATAAAATAAATAGATTGCACAGCCCAGAAGTGGCCCCGGACAGCCAACACAGTATCATCTCCATGAACGTGTCTCAGAAATCCCACCCGCCACTTTCGCTGGCTGTTGTTGCGACTTCAACCAGAAATGTAGTAAGGGATTGAGCCTAGAGGAGCTCTTGCACGCAAAACCTAGACCCCCCGTTAGAGATGGGCACGACTCATCGAAATTTTCATTTTCGTTTTCGTTTCGCAACAAAAACGAAAACGATAACGGAAACGAAACGAAAAATTTTGACGTGTTTTTCGTTTTCGTTACAGCAGACACATTGCATTAAAAAGAATGCTAACGAAACGAAAATTTTTCGTTTTCGTTTTTTCATTTCGTTTCGTACGAAAACGAAAACGAAAAATGTGCAAAAAAACCCCCCGAAAAACGAAAACGAACCGAAACGGAGCCCTAAACGAAAAACAAAAAACTATTTTTTGAGTCGTGCCCATCTCTACCCACCGTCACAGAGGGGATGCTCTTTCTCAGACTCCCACTGAAGGACCTGCTCTCCCCTGGACATCAATAGGACCTTCCTGACTTTCGAACACGACTGATCTGAACAATGAAGCTCTCTGTGATTGCGGTAAGTCTTTGGGTCTGATTCCGAATCTTGGGTACCGAGTCTCGCATTACAAGCCCCACGCCGCAAATCCAGTCCATGTCACCGCGTGTCAAGCCACCATGTCTGACTTGACTGCGAGTTCCATGACTTGAGTCTCCATCCCTGAAAGCTATGCTGTCTCCAAACCAGTCTCCCAGGTTTTGGGAGCTTATTCTCTATCTTGCGGCTGTTTTCCCATTTGTTTCATTTTGAATGATCAGCTGTAACAAACTGTACCTTCGGTTTCTCTTTTCGGGACTGACAAATTCTCAATTTCCGCATGTTATGAGTTGCATTATTTCTTAGCCTTTATCCATTCAGTACAGTGGACCCTTGTATAACAAACAGCTTGTATAACATAAAATTTGCACAACATAAAAAATTCCGGAGAGAGGGGAATTTTGCTTAACATAATCGCCTATGGGGAGAATCTGTACAACATAAAAATGGGATCACTCCGTTTGCAATGCATTCCTATGGGAATTTGTATAAAGGAAAATTTGTTTAACATAATTTCATTTTGAATGAATTAATTCCTTTACACAAGGTACCACTGTACTTTATCACTGGGCACCCTTTTATATAGCCAAGGAATACTTGAACACCAGCTGCCTGAAAATTCCCTGTAACCATTCATTCCTTCAAGGTCCTTCGGACAGGTTCTCAATTATAATCAAGCAGTTCACCAGGGTGTGTGTGTGAGCACAGCATTCCAGTGGTCACTGGATCACAGTTGGCATCACATTGTACCCCTTGAGAAGATTATGGAGATTGCAGTCTATGGATGTATGGAGGGCTTGTTGTGGGGATAACGTATGCTATTCCAAGATAATCTATGCAATCCATTTTCAGATCTCAGGAAATGCGTGATATAAATGTGTAAGTATCTTGGAAAATACGGCGATGGATGCCAAATTCAGCTGCTTAATAATTCCAGGTTTAATTTTTTTCTATAAGATGCTTTTAGCCTTTATTGCTAGCATGCTAAATGCTAATTTCCACCAAGCTTCGAGACGTGAAAGAAATGTTTTAGCTGCAAATATCTCAGAAGTCAGAGGTAAATAAGATTTGCCGCAGTGGTATGGGATTCCCAAGTGTTCCCCGTGTAGTGGGAGGGTTTCCGGCAACCACATTCACACACGTGGCAATCAAGTGAACGCAAAAAAGTACCATAACGCACACATACCAATTATTCCAAATGATGCAGACGTATGAACTGTGTTGGAACAACAAGACTTCTCCTTTGCCAGACTCACAGTAGTGGTGTGCTTGGGAGAACCTGTATAATTCCCCTTTCCCAATGAGCAAAACCCACGGCCCTATATTCCATCGCGTTGACTTGGGAGCCAGGAAGACTTATGCCAAGGAGACTCTTCTCCCTCTCACAAAATACCAGAACGAGGGGATATCCACTCAAATTGAGGGTTGGGAGAGTGAGAACAGACAAAAGAAAATATTTTTTCACCCAGCGCATTCTTAGTCTGTGGAACTCCCTGCCACAGGATGTGGTGATGGCATCTGGCGTGGAGGCCTTCAAAAGGGGATTGGACAGATTCCTGGAAGAAAAGTTCATCACAGGTTACAAACCATGAGGGAGATGTGTAATCTCCAGGCTTAAAACCGGGGTACTTCAAGGGCCAAATGCAGGGGAGTGGTATCAGGAGACAGAGATCTAGTCTCATGCGCTCCTAGAGGCATCTGGTGGGGCCACTGTGAGATCCAGGAAGCTGGACTAGATGGGCCTTTGGCCTGTTCCAGCATGGCTCTTCTTATGTTCTTATGTTCTTATCCCTCTACCTTTCTCCTCAAGCTCCACTCTGCTATGCTAGTCCACCACCACCACCACCCATCTCCTTCCCTGCTAGTCACAGGGGCTTGCAAATTGGGTAATTATCAATTAGCATCCACTCTGAAATCAGCACTCGAATCTTCTCTGGAGGCTGAAGAACCAACGGGACACTCACCAGGCCTATTTCGGTCCTTCAGAGGCGGTTTTCAATACAATGCCAAGATGTGTGCTCGGCTCGGTTTTTTTTTGGCCAGCTTTCTAATGCAAATGTAGATTTTTCTTTTATATTTTTTTCGAAGACTACCCGGATTCCACACCTGCTCCCCAAAATGTCTCTTCTCCGCTTGGTCACCTGTATCAACTACTTTCGCACGGCCTTACAGGAATTCACCAGGTAGAACCGCAAGACCGCAATTGATATTTGTTTGGACCAAACGTTCAAAAGCAGGGCATAGGCAGCCACAGACTTTTCATGTTGAGATAAAATGGTAGCAACACAGACTAAAATTCCTGCCACTCACCCCCCCCCCCTCGTATTTTGAGCCCAAATTCACAGGCTGGGGGAAAGCCGACAGGAGCTGAGTGGCATCCGGTTCGGAACACCTCATCCTCGGGGAATGAGGTTGGAGAGGGTAGAGAATCACATAGAGAAGACATAGCAGGTATAGGTATTAGCACCGGGAGAATAACGGAATGTGACAGTTCATCTACAGAGGCGAATAGAACACGGCAGCAGCGGTTGTTGCGGGACCCACTGTACAGGTGCTTCTACGCCAATGCTCGAAGCCTCCGAGCAAAGATGGGAGAACTTGAACATTTGGCAGCTAGGGATAACATTGATATAATAGCCATAACAGAAACCTGGTGGAATGTGGAGAACCAGTGGGATACAGCAATCCCAGGCTATAAACTCTACAGAAGAGATAGAGAGGGGCGGGTTGGAGGAGGAGTGGCCATCTATGTCAAAGAAGGGGTAAAATCCAGCAGAATGGAGATGGACAGAGGGTCTGACTCCACCATAGAATCACTGTGGGTTAAACTACCAGGTCCAAGGAGTGATGTGATAGTTGGAGTATTCTATCGTCCACCAAATCAAAAACTTGAGGGGGACCTTGAAATGAGGAGAGAAATCATGGAGGTGGCTAAGAGGGATAGGATAGTAATCATGGGGGACTTCAATTATCCCCACATTGACTGGGCCAATGCGAGCTCCGGGCATGAAAGAGAAACTGGGTTTCTCGACTTGCTGAATGACTGTGCCTTAGAGCAACTTGTCACAGAGCCCACCCGAGAACAGGCAACTCTGGATCTAATATTGTGTGATACTCAGGACCTGGTCAGGGGTGTGGATGTCACTGAGCCTCTGGGGAACAGTGACCATGCTGCAATTACCTTTGCCATGCATGTCGGAGGAAGAGTGTCAACCAAATCAGACATAAAAACCCTTGATTTTCGAAGGGCAAACTTCCCTCAGATGAGGAAACTAGTTAGAGAGAAACTGAAGGGGAAGGTTAGAAGAATCCAATCTCTTCAGAGTGCATGGAGCCTGTTTAAAACAACAATAATAGAGGCCCAGCACAAGTGCATACCACAAAGAAAGAAGAGCTCATTTAAGTCCAAGAGGACACCGGCATGGTTAACAAGTGGAGTTAGAGAGGCTCTAAAGCACAAGGAGAGGTCCTTCTGTAAATGGAAATCCTCCCCAAATGAGGAAAATAAAAAGGAACACAAACTCTGGCAAAAGAAATGTAAGAAGATGATAAGGGAGGCAAAGAAAGACTTTGAGGAACGAATGGCTAGCAATATAAAGGGTAATAATAAAAGCTTCTTTAAATATGTTAGAAGTAGAAAACCTGCCAGAGAACCTGTTGGCCCTCTGGATGGTGAGGGAGGAAAAGAGGAGGTTAAGGAAGACTTGGACATTGCAGAGAAATTGAATGAGTTCTTTGCGTCTGTCTTCACGACAGAGGACCTTGAGCGGATTCCGCTGCCTCAGCCGCCCCTCCTGACTAAAGAATTAAATCAAATACAGGTTAAAAGAGAGGAGGTTTTAGGACTAATTGATAAATTGAGGATTAACAAGTCACCGGGCCCAGATGGCATCCACCCAAGGGTTATTAGGGAACTGAGAAATGAAATTGCAGATCTCCTAACGGTTATATGCAACTTGTCTCTTAAAACGGCCACAGTGCTGGAGGACTGGAGGATAGCAGATGTCACACCAATTTTTAAAAAAGGAAGGAGGGGGGACCCAGGAAACTACAGGCCGGTTAGCCTTACATCTGTCCCAGGGAAGATGGTGGAAAGCCTCATCCAAGAGAAAATCTTAAAACACATAAAAGAACAAACCTTGCTGAGAGAAAATCAGCATGGCTTCTGTAAGGGTAAATCTTGTCTGACAAACCTCTTAGAATTTTTTGAAAAGGTCAACAGGCACGTGGATTTGGGTGAACCGGTTGATATAGTCTATCTGGATTTTCAAAAGGCTTTTGACACAGTCCCTCACCAAAGGCTGCTGAGAAAATTGCACAGTCGGGGGATAAGAGGGCAGGTCCTCTTATGGATTGAGAACTGGTTGAGATCCCGGAAACAAAGAGTAGGTGTTAATGGGAAATTTTCACATTGGAGAGAAGTGAAAAGCGGTGTGCCCCAGGGCTCGGTCCTGGGACCGGTGCTTTTCAATCTGTTCATAAATGACCTGGAGACAGGGATAAACAGTGAGGTGGCCAAGTTTGCAGATGACACAAAACTTTTCCGTGTAGTAAAAACCAGAGAAGATTGTGAAGAGCTCCAGAAGGATCTCTCCAAACTGGGGGAATGGGCTGAGAAATGGCAAATGCGTTTTAATGTAACCAAATGTAAAGTAATGCAGATTGGGGCAAAAAATCCAAACTTCATCTATCAACTCATGGGCTCTGAGTTATCCGTGACGGATCAGGAAAGAGATCTTGGTGTGTTGGTGGACAGCTCCATGAAGGTGTCTCCCCAATGTGCGGCAGCGGTGAAGAAGGCCAATTCCATGCTAGGGATTATCAAAAAGGGGATTGAAAATAAAACAGCCAACATTATAATGCCATTATACAAAGCAATAGTAAGGCCCCACCTGGAGTATTGTGTACAATTCTGGTCACCGCATCTCAAGAAAGACATAGTGGAACTGGAAAAGGTGCAGAAGAGAGCGACTAAAATGATCACTGGGCTGGTGCACCTCCCTTATGAAGAAAGGCTAAAACATTTGGGCCTCTTTAGTCTGGAAAAAAGGCGCTTGAGGGGGGATATGATTGAGACATACAAAATAATGCAGGGTATGAGTAAAGTGGAGAGAGGGAAGCTCTTCTCCCTCTCCCAAAATACCAGAACTTGGGGACATACACTCAAATTGAGGGCTGGGAGAGTAAAAACTGACAAAAGAAAATATTTTTTCACCCAGCGCGTTGTAAGTCTATGGAATTCCCTGCCACACGATGTGGTGATGGCATCTGACCTGGTTGCCTTCAAAAGGGGATTGGACAGATTCCTGGAGGAAAAGTCCATCACAGGTTACAAACCATGATGGAGATGTGTAATCTCCAGGCTTTAAACCAGGGTACTTCAAGGACCAGATGCAGGAGAGTGGTATCATGAGACAGATATCTAGTCTCATGCGCTCCCAAACACATCTGGTAGGGCCGCTGTGAGATACAGGAAGCTGGACTAGATGGGCCTTTGGCCTGATCCAGCATGGCTCTTCTTATGTTCTTATGTTCTTATGTTCTTATGGCTGCTAGAAGGGTGAAATTTATTTTATTCATTTATTTTTGTTTATTTTAGAGTATTTTTACTCCGCCTTTCTCCTTGGAAAAAGGGCCCAAGGAGGCTTACAGAATGAAGGATAATATACAGTCCAGTACAATTATGACGCGTTCAAGTATTGAGAACAGGGAATTGAGGGACATCTTACAGCATTAATAAACGACATCACATTAAAGCTACAAGAGAACACACACAGTTAAAGGGGAGTAAAGTTCCATGTAAAGTTATGAGTGATAGAAAACCACGATGAGTGAAAGAACGTTAGCTCGGCGGAGTGGATGGCTGGCTATTTCCCACCCACTCAAGAAAGTCAGAATACACACCAACTCATAAAATGCAGAAATAGAGAATTTGTCAGTCACAAAAAAGAGAAACTGGTGGTAAGGATTGTTACAGCTGATCATTCAAAAAAAAATTTTCCCCCTTTTTGACGCGACTTGCCGATAATTCTCTCTTATTATTGAATTGTCCCCTTCTCTACCCCTTTTCCCCTTTTAAATCTTTTTTGATTTCTGTGGTTGCCATTTTGTGTTTTATCTGTTTTTTAAAAAATCCTTATTGTTAACCGCCCGGAGTTCCCTGGGGAAGACGGGCGGTATAGAAATAAAATAAATAAATAAATAATAAAAATAATAATAATAAAAATAACACCAATGGGAAAACAGCTGCAAGACAAAGAATAAGCTCTGGGCTTGAAGAACTACTCACTGTATTGGGCACCCTCCAGAGGCACCAAAATACAATTTTCACCAGCTGCACATCCAAGACAACAAGAAGAGTAGGAGAAAGTTCACCCAGTACTCTCTTCTGGAAGTTTCTAAGAGAAAATGGCAAATAGCTATACTTCTCAACCCTGACCAAACTTTCTTTTCTCTGCTTCCAAACCTCATAAGAACATAAGAAGAGAGCCCTGCTGGATCAGGCCAAAGGCCCATCTAGTCCAGCTTCCTGGATCTTACAGTGGCCCCACCAGATGCATCGTCCACCAAATGTGTCTGGCATGACCTCTACTCAACTTGCTCCACTTCCCAAATCTAACCCCAAAGTCCTCCTCACAATTTTTTTTTGCCTTAGAATTAAAAGCAAAAACAACAAAGCATTATAAGCAGCTGCAGATCTCAGAAATAAAACCACCAGAGCTTTAAAAAAAAACAGCCAAATTAGGAACGGCATATATACTACATCAATATTTAACAGACATTTGGGTGATTGGCAGTGTGTCGGCGAGGAAACTGGTCAAAAAGGGTTCCACCTTGGAGGTCAGTGGATCCCGACTGAACGCCCTTGATAACAACATGAAGTGGTCCCGGGTTCACCCAGACCTATCACATGACTGTGCCAAGTGGAAGGCCAAAACAAGAATAGCAGACCCCCACCCACCAAGCGGGACCAACGGTAATAAAAAGAATAAGAGCAAAGTTGGCAGCTTGGCGGTTCGAATCCCAGCTGCCATGCAGCGGAGTGAGCTCCTGCTAATAACCCCAGCTCCTGCCAACCTAGCAGTTTGAAAGCAGGTCAATGCAAGAAGGTAAATAGGTACCGCTGTAAAAAGAGGGAAGGTAAAAACAGTGTTTCCTTGCAGCCATGCCGGCCACGTGGCCGTGGACTTGCACAACACTGGCTCTTCGACTAGAACGCATGTGCAGGGGGAACCTTTTAACCTTTTAAAAAACCTGCATCTTATATATAATGCCTGTTGATATTTTTATAGTTTTGATTGACTACGCCTGATATTTTTAACCACCACTACCAACGCCAACACCTCCACCACCCTTTTTTTTCCTTACAGGGACACAGGAATTTAATACTCAGAAAATGGTACAGGACCAAAGGGTCAAGCTCCACCCATTCCACTATTCCATGAAATTTTTCCAGTTTTTTTTCTGGGCCTTCACATCTCACTACAGAGCCCATACTAATCAAGCAGAAAGGCTAGGAAAGAATCCTTTCTGAGCTCTTGGGTAGTGGCTGGCAGCCAGGGCTAACGCTACCAGGCTAGATGGGGGCAAAGAGGCTGGATGAGTATAGGGCAGCCTCCTATATTCTCAAGGTACCTCCTGTGTATGCCAAAGGTTTCGTTGTTTCTTTAGATCAGAAGGGGGAGTCACCCAGTGCGTTGTTAGTCTGAGGAACTCCCTGCCACACGAGGTGGTGATGGCATCTGGCCTGGAGGCCTTCAAAAGGGGATTGGACAGATTCCTGGAGGAAAAATCCATCACAGGTTACAAACCATGAGGGAGATGTATCATCTCCAAGCTTAAAACTGGGGTACTTCAAGGACCAGATGCAGGGGAGTGGTATCAGGAGACAGAGATCTAGTCTCGTGCACTCCCAGAGGCATTTGGTGGGGCCACTGTGAGATACAGGAAGCTGGACTAGATGGGCCTTTGGCCTGATCCAGCATGGCTCTTCTTATGTTCTTATGACTAAATGACCTCGGATAACCCTTCTGATATCGTTTCGTTTGAAGGCAGAGAACGGCATCATCCACTGCATGCAAATGCCTTGTGACGCAAAAATGCACGAGAGACAACCCTTCTTCCGCAGACCTCATGCAACGCAGCAGCCCATCATCTCCGAGTGCTTGTTTATGCAACTGCAGAAGTTTCGGTGCATTTGTTGACTCAGGGACGTCATCCTGCAACAACAGCTGCCTACAGAAATTCCTGCTGCACTCAGCTGTCGTGAATCATTTGCAGGTTGCGGCACGCTCTCCGTTCATTTCTCTGCGCTTCATTTCTCTCCTTCCTCGCTAAGAACTGCCCACCCCTGCTACTGGCTAGACATGGTCGCCTACCAAGAGAACTGTGTGCACTTGACTCAAAACACAAATGTACACACACACACCCACAGCTTTCAACTTTGCATTTCTGAAAACAAGCAAGACTCTAGGCCTCATGATTAAAAATAAATAAATACGCAAACAGTCTGGAAAGGACCCAAGTTGGCTTAAAGTGCTGCCCACCTCCGCTTTGCAGCTCATACCTACCACGTGGCACGAAGAAGCAGAACAGATAATGCAAAAATTCCACATCAAGGTATTTTAAGAAGAGGCTGGATGGCCACCTGTTGTAAATACTGTGATGGGGGTTCGTGGATGGCAGGAGGTTGGACTGGATGGCCCTTGAGGTCTCTTCCAACTCTAGGATTCTTATTTGGTCCAGTCGCGTTCCAGCTTGCCTTGGGTTTTATTTTTAAGCAGCCGAGCACAGGCACCCTCTGCTTATTATTCTAAGAGTTACTGCTCGGTGGTTTAGGGTTTAGCCTGTGGACCTGGACGTTGGGAGTTCAAGTCCGCACCGGGCCTTCCTTGAGAGGGGACGGACTTGGTGACTCATAGGGTCTCATTTAGCTCTGCAGTTCGATGACAACGGCAATGATGATGATTCTTCAGCAGAGTCACAAAACGGCTTGGCCGTACCGTGGCATGTGGCCAGGGGGGCAACTAACCCAGTGGACCCGCACCACTGCAGACACTGCAAAAGGCAGCAGTCAGGAGGGGAGCCGTGGGCTCCCAGCTCATTATAACCCATCCAATGCCCTTTGAGACAACCGGCCTGCTGGTGCTGACGCAGAGACACTGTTCTGGAGCCGCTTCCAGCGGCAGACGGCTCCGGGAGCCGTATATCAAGGCCCTTCTTGGTGATTTACAGAGCGTGGCTACAATATAATCACAACTCGGCAACAATGTACCAAACAGATTTACTTCTCCTGAGCAAATCTGTCCCGGAGTAATTCATTACCCGACGGGATGCTGCTTCACAACTCATCATCGATCGAAGAACCAATGGGCACGGCCCTTGCGGCTCATCTCTACTGTCCTCGTCCAACGGGACCCGAGCGCACGGCTTTATCACCCGCAGGCTGCCCAATGAGGGAAGAGTCCCCCGCTTCCCATCGATCAGCTATCCAATGAGATGAGACCGGATGCCCAAAAGGGACCCCCCCTCCCCAAGCTTGCAATTCACCATTAAGTGATGCGCTTTTGGGTTTATGGTAGCCGAGATTTACGGCTTATAAACAAGTTATTATCCGACACGTTTCAGCTCATTGAAAAACAGAACTGCTGGTTGTAAACAATTCATTATCCACCATCTTGCCAATATACGGGCAGGCTGAGGGCATCGTGAATCACCAGCATGCCAAAAAAGCGAGATCGGGAAGGAGGGTGAACGCTGCCGGACGGCCACATAAGGTCCCTGGGGAAATCCTGATCCAGGCACAAGGGAAAGGTGTCTATTCACCCAACACAAGCTTTCCTCGCCCTTCTGGGTTGAATCCCTGTGCTCTTTGCATATTCCCGTAAAATGCTCTCTCAACAGGAAGGAGATCTGAGTCTCATCCGTAGTTCCAGAAGCCAGAATGGGAAATCCAGGGGCATTGTGTTTGGATACGAAGTTGTTCTCCTCCAGAGCTGGGAGGAACTGGCCTGATGGCAAAACTTCAAAACGCAGGCATTTGTCACCCTAATTGTGCCCCAGATGGAGTCCAAAAAGGCAGGCAGCTGCGTCGGCTCACTTAATATCAAAGTCATCCAGCCAGTCTGAGCCATTTTCATCTCCACCAGGAGCCGGTCTTTTAAGCTACCCAAACACATTTTGTATTACGATAGGGAAAGCACGGGACAATGTTATTACTGCCGGTAATAACGTCCCAACATTCCGCCATTCCAGCTCGTCTGAGGCAGGGCGGATTGGATTTAAATTGATTTAAATTGTAAGAAATAAATTAGTTTTTAACGACGTAGTAAATCAAAAAAATGGATTTTATTTTAAAAAAAAGAATTAAATTTTGATTCAAATGGATCTGATTTTATTTTTTTTAAAAACAACCATTGATTTTTATCCGTGCGGCTTTGAGGACTCCAACCAAATGTAGAGAGGAAAAAGCAGACCTAAGATGTGATAGATTATCTTCCATTCCCTGCTGATCCTAGCATCCTAGCTCCTGCTCCCTGGAAAACATATTCCTTTGCAATAGGAACAGGATAGCTCAGGGTGGGCGAGGGCCATTTTCCAGGAGGGACATCAGCCTGAAGGCTGAAACCCTGAGGGTGTGGGAACAACGAGGTTGAGCTGCGTATCATAGAGTATACTAAGTTGCATGTCATGGGGCACCTCCCTTATGAGGAAAGGCTACAGCCTTTGGGGCTCTTTAGTCTGGAAAAAAGGCGCCCGAGGGGGGATATGGTTGAGACGTACAAAATTCGCTAAAGATTTGCCCGGGGAAGTTAGCTTAAGTGAAGTGGGCAATGAGAAATACGCCATAAGAAATGCCATCTGCTGGAAGTTATCCTTCAAGGAAAGTGTGTGAAGTGTGGCCCCGAGTGTAGAAGAATATTGTGGCTTAAGAACTTACGCTAGTGGTCCGCAGTGAGCAGAGCTGCTCTGTTAAGAATAGCTTTAGACAGAAACCACTTCAGGCTACTGATCGCCAACGTTCTACCAGGACACGGCCCTTGAAGAAGTACAACATTTTGCAGGGCATGAGTAAGAAGTACAAAATTATGCAGGGGAAGAGTAAAGTGGATAGAAGGACTAGGGGACATCCACTCAAACTGAGGGTTGGGAGATTGAGAACAGACAAAAGGAAATATTTTTTTTACCCAACGTGTTGTTAGTCTGTGGAACTCCCTGCCACAAGATATGGTGATGGCATCTAGCTTGGATGCCTTCAAAAGGGGGATTGGACAGATTCCTGGAGAAGTGCATCACAGGTTACAAACCATGATGGAGATGTATCATCTTCAAGCTTAAAAAAACAGGGCACTTCAAAGGCCAGATGCAGGGGAGTGGCATCAGGAGACAGATATCTAGTCTCGTGTGCTCCCAGAGGCATTTGGTGGGGCCACTGTGAGATACAGGAAACTGGACAAGATGGGCCTTAGGCCTGATCCAGAGGGGCTCTTCTTTATTGTTCTTATGTACATAAATTTAATGCAGTGGTTCCTATAAAAGGCGCTGCCACTTTTTAAAGCTGTTGATTGAAACAAGGGTTCAACGTGTGTTTTTTAAAAGATGTATTACTTACATTGAGCTCCCTTTTCAATCAACCACTAAAAAGTGACAGCTACTTTTACAAAGTTTATATATATATATAGTGGGGCTCCAGCACCCCTAGGGCTATCCTATAAAATAGGAGATTTTTAAAATGGGGAGGATGGAGCGGCTGCCCAGAATATTCCTCGCTCTTGCACTACCATATGGACCATCAGTGATGAGAAGAAGAGAAGGTACCTTCTCTCCATCACAACCAGTCTCGGCTTGGGACCAAAGTGCAGTTGAAATATTTTGCAGGTGAAGCATGGACAGGTAAGAAGGAGGGATGAAATGGGGACTTCTGATAGGAAATGCCAGTAGTTTTTTTAAATAAACTGCCAGTTTTATAGGGATTGCAAACATCTACTTAACCATCTACCGCCTCCAGTTCTTTCTTAAGGAACTTGGATGAGGTCGCTTCTGGAACTGAACAATGGCGCAGAGACTAAACCATCCCCTTGACCTCCCTCGGGTTGCCGGTTCAACACCTGTCATGGAACCCGGAGCCAATGGTCACTAGGTGGCCAGGGTACATGTGTCTGGGGAGGGGAGATCTTCACTGCCCTATGATATTCCACCAAATTGTGTGCATACATCAACAGTATACCCATTTCAATTTCTGTACTAAAAGTTCAGCTGGAAAGCAGGAGGAACCACTGTCTGGGTGCCTTTTGCAATTCGAGCCAGCCAGATCTGTCAAACTCAGCTCCTCCATTTCGCATTTTCCTAATCTTATGATATTCATCGCACCCTGCAAAAATGTTAAAATCCCTTTGAAATTCTGCAGGTACTTCCGTGCATATTTTCTAATATACGCATTGTCGTATGAACATGGCACGCCTTTCCTTCTAAACTCCTTCTCTTAGGCGTGTCCAAACTTCGGCGCTCCTGATGCTTTGGACCACATCTCCCAGAATTCCAAGCCTATATTTCCAATGGCAAAGGACTGTGGGAGTTGTGGTCCGAAACATCCGGAGGGCTGAAGTTTGGACATGCAAGAGAGCATGCATTTCACGTGCAGGTTCATGCATGCCTTTTGTGCATCTTTAAGCCCCTGGCCAGCTGTGGGCAGAACAAGGGAGAGGCTTGGACCCCAAACTGGGAGGGTGAGGTGGGCTCCTGCCCAGTTCACAAGCTACTGTGTCTGCAATATAGTACATACCTCTGTGACCAGAGAGTTTTACGACAAAACCCAAAGAAAGTCCAAATTTTAGGGATCTCGCAGGCATGTCCAAACTCCAGCCCTCCTGATGTTTTGGACCACAACTCCCAGAATTCCAAGCTTAGATTGCAGATGGCAAAAGACTGTGGGAGTTGTGGTCCAAAACATCTGGAGGGCCGAAGTTTGGACATGCATGGTGCTAGGGTGTTGACTTTTTGTCGTTTTAAAGTAGGAATGAAATCTATTGATATGCAAATCCAGATGAAACACATTTCTCCCCCATCTCAATTTGCAACGAGACCTCAGGAGCTGATTCCAGCCCGCCAACCACACCAGTCTCTTGGCGGACGGCAGGCCCGCGATGGCACCGAAGCTTTGCTGGCATAAACCGTCCCAAGGCCACAGCCGGCTGGCAGCGCCTGCCACCTGCCAAAATCCCAGCCTCTTAACGGGAGAAGGAGAAGAACTGACGGGAAAGGGCGCCAAAGGGGAAACGGGAAGGACATGGAAGAGCAACGCTGGCAAATAGAGAAAGAGCCGTTCTTGCAGAGAGGGCGGGATTGCGCACCTTCTCCACGCGCTCCACCCCATCTTCCGCAACCGCAAACTCTGATGCCCCTCATGGGGGGGGGGGGATTTCTACATGGGTTGCTTGCCATTAAGAACCTTTCGTGGTGGGAGGTGGGACAGGTACGACCGAGGACCAGCAGGGCCTATCACTCCGGCTGAAAGGCTGTCAATTCTGCCCTGTTTCCCCTGCTGCTTCTCCCCTCCCCTCTTTTAAAAATAATAATAATAATAAGTCCTGCCTCCCACCAGCTCCTATGTAAAGGCCTCCATAATAGAACTTAATCACAACAGCCATTAGCTGGGCCAAATGGTTACAATTACTATCTCAGGCAGCGGGGGGGGGGGACTAAAAAACGCTCCCCACCCCGCCCAGCCTGCTCTGGTGCTCAGCGCTAATGCATCCAGCTGGGATAACAGCTCCAGCCTTCCTTAGCAACATTAATGGGGCTCCCTATAGCCTCCCTCTGCTTCATAACCTATCCTGCGGGTGGGGAATTTGGGGTACGTTCAGCAGAAAGCAATGCCTCCCCCACCTGCAAAGGTCCCCCTTAATGCCTGTTATGAAAACCACCCACCCTGGCCTCCTGATTCCCCATCCTCATCGGAGACGCCAAAAGTACGACAACCGCAACGCACACAAAGACGCACCTACACCTTCGCTTCTACCCCTCCTGAAACCTCAAAGCCTGCCTCCAAATCCCAGGAGTTTTAAAACAATGCATTTTTAAGATTCTCTTTTTGCCCTGTGTTTTATTAGCAGCCGGCAGAGCTCAGCCTCCAGTCAATCAGAAGGATCGATTTCATTTCCTAACAAACCAAAGCAGGTTTGTTTTGGGGGGGGGGGGCTGTCAGAAATGAACAGCCATCCATCAGCAGTGGATTCGGGTCGGATCCAGTTGGCCTTACAGTTTGCCGTTTCCGCTTGCCCAGCAAGACGGATATACAAAGATACGGCTAAGATGGCAGATAATGAATTCTGGTGGCACTTCTCAGAATTTTCCAGGCAAATAATACTCATAAGAACATAATTAAGAACATAAAAAAGAGCCCTGCTGGATCAGGCCAAAGACCCATCTAGTCCAGCTTCCTGTATCTCACAGTGGCCCCCACCAAATGTGTCTGGGAGCGCACGAGACTAGATATCTGTCTCCTGATACCACTCCCCTGCATCTGGTCCTTGAAGTACCCCAGTTTTAAGCCTGGAGATGACACATCTCCATCATGGTTTGTGTAACCTGTGACGGACCTTTCCTCCAGGAATCTGTCCAATCCCCTTTGGAAGGCATCCAGGCCAGATGCCATCACCACCTCCTGTGGCAGGGAGTTCCACAGACTAACAACACGCTGGGTAAAAAAAATATATATTTTCTTTTGTCTGTTCTCACTCTCCCTACCCTCAGTTTGAGTGGATATCCCCTGGTTTTGGTATTTTGTGAGAGGGAGAAGAGTGTCCCTGTATCCACTTTACTCCTGCCCAGCATTATCAGAAGTGGTTTCCCATCGTTCCCTTCTTCCGGGGGTGCCCCAGGACTTTGCAGCTTGCCCAAGGCCTCCCAGGTTGGCTCGACTTCCAGGAGGCCCAGTTGGGGATGCGAACGGCCAACCTCCCAAAAGAGTGGCCTTCTGCCAGATGGGCGGTATAGAAATCAAATCAAACCAATCAATAAACAAACCTCTACTCCCCCCCCCCAAAAAAAGCCGAATCCTTAAACCGCTGAGCTATCCAGACAATCGAACTTAGGCAAAAAATATCTTCAAAAGGCACAGAATAATAAATAAACAGACCTCTTTCACTGGAGAAGAACTTGAAAAAGCATAGCTGCAGTTCAAGCTAGCGAATTGTAACTCCATCGCCAACTTTGGGGAAAGGGGGGAGGGGAGGGGACTATCCCAGCCGCCGGTGGTGGTGGTGGTGGTGGTGGTGGTGGTGTGTGTGTGTGTGTGTGTGTGTGTGTGTGTGTGTGTGTGTGTGCGTGCTGCAGCAGAACAAAGTGCACTGAGATGGATTCGGCCTCTCTCTAGGCTACCTACCCTGCAAGATGCTGTAATGTTGGGCCT
Organism: Phrynocephalus vlangalii; assembly: GCA_037367305.1. Classification (NCBI taxonomy): domain Eukaryota; kingdom Metazoa; phylum Chordata; class Lepidosauria; order Squamata; family Agamidae; genus Phrynocephalus; species Phrynocephalus vlangalii. Next base: position 57,550 of record JAWVWN010002661.1, on the reverse strand, counting down.
TTTGCCAGTCCACCTCTATGTATAGAGAGCACTTCCCAACATCTCGTCATGCACTGCTGACCTAAGCAAAGAGGTAAAGGCTCAGAGTGGAGCTGCGTGCCAGCGGGAAGGCTTTGGGCCTTTTTACACGACCCCTAAGATCCACTGGTCCCTTAAATTCGGACCAGAGATCTTGAGGGTTTGTCGCTCTCCCTGCATTCCCACCCCCTCCGCACTTCCTTGTTCTGTCTGCGTGAGGGGAGGGAGAAAAAAAGGGAGAAAAGAATGCACTCTTACCTCCAGAGTGCCAGTGCCGGTGGAAGTTGCTCTGACCCCCCCCGTCACTTCCTGGTTCCTCTTAAAGGGGCAGGAGGCAAAAAAACAACAACAAAAAGAAGCGAGGAGAGCCCGGCACTCTCCGCATCAAAAATTTTCACTCTCCCAGAGCAGGTACTTGAAAGGTGCGCTGGGTGGCGCTTAGGTGGGCGGGGTCGCACTTAATTTTCTGTTAGCTCCGGAGCTGGTGGGGAAACATTTTTAAGCTCCGGAGCTGGGAGCCATTTGCAGAGGAGCTTAGGGGTCGTGTATAAACGCCCTTTGTCCCACCAAAGAAGATTATTCCAACTCCACAGCGACCAGCAGCCCAAACCAGTGGCGGATCTACCATTTTGAAGGCCACGGTTACGGTGGCCCCTTCCAAACCAGCAGCAAAGCCCGGGTAACCACTGTTGCCTTCTTCAATGGTTGTTCCATACAGATTTACCACTACAGTGGTACCTTGTATAAAGGAATTAATTCGTTCCAAATGAAATTCTGTTCAGCAAATTTTCCTTTCTACAAATTTCCCATAGGAATGCATTGAAAACAGAGTAATCCCTATTCACGACCATTTTTATGTTGTACAGATTCGCCCCACAGGAGATTCTGTTAAGCAAATTTCCCCTATCTCCAGAATTTTTTATGTTGTACAGATTTTATGTTAATACAAACCGTTTGTTATACGAGGGTCCACTGTATTTTAAAAAAGAAAATGTGGACTCAAGTGACTTCTGGGGGTTCTCTAGCATTAGGGGCGATGAATCTCAAGCATCTCTAGTCCCATTGTAGATACAGCCATGCCCCACAGTACACTGTATATGGCATTGAAACCCCCTCTCTCAATAGAGGTGGGGGCCTCAGGCATAGTCTATCTGCTACTTATCAGGGTGTGCTTTCAACAATACCCAGACAAACCAAAAAGCCTTCACCACCAAGGCCATCGCTAACGACCCATACTTTATAGGTTTCAGCACCTTAGGCCATTGTTCACCTTAAGGCTATGGATACTGTTGTCTACCTAAGGAGTCTATTCAGGCCATTCTTCATCTTATGAGCCTAATTCAGACCAGGGTGAGAAGAGGTCAAAACTGATTGGATATAAGATGGAGGACTCGCACTAGCTGTATTCAGACTGATGAAGCTGTTTGGATGAGCAGCGAAACGTTTCTGTCTCTCAAGAAAAAGAAGTCTAGTAACCATGACTCAACTTCCAGCCTGTATATGGCATCTTCCCCCTATAGGAGCGAGCGCGTGACACAGAGATTGTGGGTGGAATCATAGAAGGATCGGGTTGGGAGGGGGCTGTCAGGCCATTCAGTCCTACCCCCTGCTTGAGGGAGGAATCCAAGCTGAAGGAGATCTGACAGGTGGTGGTCTGATCTTAAAGGCCTCTGCCATTGCATGTAGAGCATTGCCTTTTTTGGATGGCAGGGAGCATTCACCCCCCTCCTGATCTCTCTGGGTTCTGTTGTTGCGCTGCTCTAACAGTTAATAACTTTTCCCTAATATTCAGCCTAAACCAGGCTTCTTGTAGCTTGACCCCATTGTGACATGTCCTGCAATCTGCTTTCTCTCCATCCCGCCACCCTCACAAGTACATCTCATGGGAACCCATGAAAGGGCTTTCTCTGTTGCTGCTCCCAGACTCTGGAACTCCCTCCCACTAGAGGCCAGGACTGCCCCATCTCTGATATCCTTCCGGAAACAGGCAAAGACCTTTTTCTTCAGGCAAGCTTAGCCTAAATGATGGTCTACCTATTATGTGTGTTTATATGACTCAACCCTACATGATTACATAGATGTTGTATTTATAACCACTTATCACTTTGTGTTTATATCTCCTTTTTGGATGGCCTACCATGCATGATTCCATGGAATTTTTACTCTCTCTCTTTAACTGCTCGCATTCTCTTGTAGCTTTATTGTTGTCTTTTAATGCTGTAAGATGTCTCTCAATTCCCTGCTCTCAAACTTGAATACAGTGGTACCTTGTATAAAGGAATTAATTCGTTCCAAATGAAATTATGTTAATCAAATTTTCCTTTATACAAATTCCCATAGGAATGCATTGGAAATGGAGTAATCCCATTTTATGTTCTACGCATTTTCCCCATAGGCAATTATGTTAAGCAATTTTCCCCTATCTTCAGAAATTTTTATGTTGTACAGATTTTATGTTATACAAGCTGTTTGTTATACAAGGGTCCAGTGTATGTCTTAATTGGGCTGGACGGTATATTGTCCCTCATTACTGTAAGCCGCCTTGGGTCCTTTTCCAAGGAGAAAGGTGGGGTAAAAAAAATACTCTAAATAAAATAAAATAAACAAATGGGGAACAGATCCTGACCCTCCTTTGTATGACTACCTTTCAAGTATTTGAAGCGTGCTATGCTGTCTCCCCTCAGTCTTCTTTCCCCAAGGCTAAACTTGGCCCATTTTGTTCCCATCTTTGCTCACAGGACATCAGTTCCGCAGGTGAAAGGGCGCATATGTGGGCATCCTGCCAGCTTGTAAAATATAGGCACAGGATCTGCCCCCCCCATGTGGGGAGGAGGTGAAGAATCAGCCTCTTTCTCTCCTCCTCTGCTCAGCGCTCAAAACTGAACTGCGATTAAGGCCCTTTGTACACGACCCCTAATCTCCGCGGCAAATGGCTCCCAGCTCCGGAGCTTAAAATTGTTTCCCCACCAGCTCCGGAGTTTACAGATAATTAAGTGCGACCACGCTCACCTAAGCGCATCCCAGCGCACTTTTCAGGTACCTGCTCTCTGGAGGTGAAAATTCCTGATGCGGATATAACAGTAGTGACTGCCCGGCTCTCCTTGCTTCTGTTTGTTCTTTTTTTGCCCCCCCCCCTTTAAGAGATCTGAATGCAGTGCCGGGACGGCAGAACGGAGGTGAGCGGCATTCTTTTCTTCCTTTTTTTCTCCCTCCCCTCACGCAGCCAGCAGCCAGGAGTGCGGAGGGGGTGGGAACGCAGGAACAGCGACAAACCCCTAAGATCTCTGGTCCGAATTTAAGTGGCCAGCGGATCTTAGGGGTCGTGTGAAAAGGCCCTAAGCTGGCCAAGGGTGGGGAACCCACAAGCGGTGTTTTTTCCTCTAATTGTTGTTTTCTCCCTGAAAGGTAATTAAAATCCCTTTTAATGTTATGTGTGCTGGAGACCTCCAGAGCGGGAATGGGGAGGGGGAGAGAAAGAGGGGGGAATGAGGGGAGAGACCAAATTGTCATTTTAAGGTGTAGGGATAGGGGGTAATGGGGAAAAAAGGTCAGCAAACTTGGGGGGTGGGGCAACCCCTGTCTGCCACAGAAAAAGATACCAAAGCTCACAATGGCCTGGGAATTGTGCTTTTTAATTCAGAGGTTTTCAGATCGGATGTCTAGAAGACTTGGTGATGGTAAATGATACTAGAAGCAAAGTGACTCTGCACACGCTCAGAGGCAGCTTGTTTCAGAACCAAGAGAGAGAGAGAGAACGGAAGAAAGAAGGAAAGAAAGAAAGAAGCTGACCTAGGCACCAGGCAGTTACCGAGCTGTAAACAAAGCTGTGTGCCACTTTCCTGTCCTCCCTCTGCAGACTCCTGTGTGGTTGGCTGAAGTGAATTAACGCAGGAAAACCGGACTTCCTAGGTGTAACTTCACAGCAGATCCATCTGATGTTTCCCTACTCTGTAGTCACAGCTTATGTTTTTCCCATCACCTCTCAACTGGCATTCCCTCCCTCCTTCTTCAATGATCTGACCATGCGCAACCATCTCTCCATCTCGCCACCTGTCACCCACCCTGTCTTTCACCCCGACATTAACCTTCTTTTGTAAAAGGAAGACAGCTGCACTGCTCAGCACCCTATGGTGGCCAAGATGTGTGTGTGTGTGTTCCTAACTCCATCCCCTGAGACAAACTGCTCGCCCTACCACTGCTTCTTCTACAACAGAAATGATTTTTTGAGGTAGGAAGGATCAGTGCCAACAGCCTTCCATAACTTCCTGTCCATTCCCAGCTGGGCAGAATTACAACCCCCTCAGCATGCCCATGGATCGGACCATGATGAATGAAGATGACGGATTCTTCTGAGACGCATTGGGTAGTAAGACACAGGAGGGGCTTCCCAAATGGTGACAAGGCATCAACCCGTCAGAATTCACTGCCTTGGGAAAATCAACATACTGACTCTCGAGCAGCGCTCCATCACTCCGAAGGCCCTGCATTTTTAGTTTACAGTATTTGATCATATATTCAAAGCAGCAGGAGACTGAACCAACAAAGGAAGCCTCAACCGCCAGTTTGCTAGACCTGAACAGGACTCATAATGGCAGGATCTTCTGCAGGTCATTAATTTCATTTATGAACAGACTGAAAAGCACCGGTCCCAGGACAGATCCCTGGGGCACACCGCTTTTCACCTCTCTCCATTGTGAAAATTTCCCATTGACACCTAGTCTTTGTTTCCTGGATCTCAACCAGTTCTCAATCCATACGAGGACCTGCCCTCTTATCCCCTGACTGTGCAAAGTGCATAGAGGGACACTCTTCTCCCTCTCACAAAATACCAGAACTAGGGGACATGCACTCATAATTGAGGGATGAGAGAGTAAGAGCAGACAAAAGAAAAAAAATTACCCAGCGTATTGTTAGTCTGTGGAACTCCCTGCCATAGGAGGTGGGGATGGCATCTGGCCTGGATGCCCTCAAAAGGAGATTGGACAGATTCCTGGAGGAGAAGTCCTTCACAGGTTACAAACCATGATGGAGATGTGTTATCTCCAGGATTAAAACTGGGGTAATTCAAGGACCAGATGCAGGGGAGTGGTATGAAAAGACAGATATCTAGTTTCGTGCGCTCCCAGACACATTTGGTGGGGCCACTGTGAGATGCAAGAAGCTGGACTAGATGGGCCTTTGGCCTGATCCAGTATGGCCAGTATTATGTTCTTATGTTAATTTACAAGGTCACCATAAGTCAGAAGCTCCCTGATGGCATATCAAGACCGCTATCCACCAAATGAAAACTTCCTTCACCAAATATAGTCTCAAACCCTCCAATCATATTATGTTTACATTTACTGACTGAAAAAACTATTTTAGTCTACATTACCTGATTTTAAAGGGGCTCAAATCAAAGGAAAGGAGAATTCCTGAACAAATGAGATCTCAGGGCTTCCAAAAACACCTCTTAATAGCCAAATTAAATAACTGGTTGCCATTAAGCTCACAAATGATAAAAAAAATGAGACCTCAACTGCTACCCCTGCAACTTTGTGGAATTTTTTTTTACTTATTTTATGTGTTTTTAACATTGTTAGCCGCCCAGAGTTCCCGCCGGGAAGATGGGCGGGATATAAGCTCATAAATAAATATATAAATAAATAAATAAATAAATAAATAAATAAATAAATATTTGTCACTTGGACTGCTGCTGCTTCTTTTTTTTAATCTCACTTGCTTCTTGAATATCTAGGATTTCTTCTTTTTAAAACATACTTAGCTACTCTGTTTCAAATTTGTTTTGAAATCTTATATTTATATCTTTGTGTGGTGTAGTTACAATCGTGGCCGATTGATTCTTCATGACCCCATGTCCATGGAGTTTTCTTGGCAGGAAGACTGGAGTGGCTTGCCAGTTCCTACTCCAGGCACCTACAGCACCTGGCCTTCCCTGGTGGTCTCCCATCCAAGTACTAACCAGGGCCGACCCTGCTTGGCTTCCGAAATCAGGCGAGATCAGATGTGCTTAGGGTAGTATATAAATCTCAGCCTGAAGTTAAGCTGGTGTAAGGATTTGCTGTCACGCAACACCCATGAAACTTGGTCCACTACAGCAAATGCCCACAGAGCTTGTGGAGAGCCATAGCTGAAATTTATGCTGGGGGATTGAACCCAAATCAATGTTTCTGCTGGATTCCAGACATAACGTTTTTAGATTCTGTCACGAGAATGTTTAGGCAGTTATTAACACAAGGTGCAAATATTCTGGGAAATGAATGCTACAGCTTTCAATATCCCTAAACCCCTGCCCTAGTTCACGACGGACCACTTGTATTTTTTTTTAATTCTCTCTTTCTTTTACTGAAATTGCCCTGGAGATATAGCCCCATCTGATCAAAATCGTCAGTTCAGCTACTTTAGAGAGGTAACAAAGCTTATCCATTAAACTGAAAAGCCTGCATCTTTTCGAAGCACCAATAAGTGCAGCTCTTCCTAGGGCATTTAAACAGCAATGAGAGAAACACATGTTTGGAGTTTAAATATCAACCGGCAGGCACGTCAACCTCAAAATGATGTCACATGGGGTGGGGCAAATCCGCGTCATTCTACGTCACCCTCCTGGACCATCTAGCCCAGATTTGGCTTGGCTTCTCAACAGTACGCAGCTTTGTAAGGCTGCAAGAAGAGCACCCCTTGCAAAAGTTACCTGGCTCAGTAATACTATGAGTGAGAAGGATCTCGGAATTGTTATAGATCACTTGTGGAATATCAGCCGACAGTGCAATGCAGCTGCAAAAAAAGGCCAATACTATACTGTACTACATTAACATAAGCATAGTTTCCAAATCTCATGAGATACCAGTCCTTTTCTATTCGGCACTAGTGAGGCCTCATCTAGAGCAGTGTTTTTCAACCACTGTTCCGCGGCACACTAGTGTGCCGCGAGATGTTGCCTGGTGTGCCGTTGGAAAAGCTGAAGAATATCAGCTTTGTGTTCAGCCAAACAGGCCCAGGTTGCACACTGAATAAAGTATTTTATAATTTTTCATATTTCTGTTTACTATTTCATAATAAAGTAATTATAAAATACTTTCTTTGTGTTTATTTGATTCCTATTCAAGAGAATTACTTTATATATAGTCAATATAGACACAGAGTTAATTTTTTTAACATTTTCTAATGGTGGTGTGCCTCGTGATTTTTTTCATGAAACAAGTGTGCCTTTGCCCAAAAAAGGTTGAAAAACACTGATCTAGAGTACTGTGGCCAGTTCTGGATGCCACACTTTGAGAAGAATGCCAACAAACAGAGGAGGGCAGCAGGAATAATCTCTTTTTTTCTTTTATCCATTCAGTTGTGCCCGACTCTTACAGTACTCCCTATGCTTTTCTATCTCTTCCAACTCCTTCTAGTTGCATCCAGGACTGCGGTCATACCTGGGTTTCCTTCGTATTTAAATTTCCTGCATATTTTTTTTCAGGAGTGGTCACGTGGTTTTTAATGAGCAGTTGGTGTCCTCTCTTCTACGTCGTACCTTCCTATTCTGGTTCTGTCCTAACCTGTGTACTACGCGTTTTGTCCTACTTACTGGCTCCAGTTTCCAAGGCTCCGTCTTTTAAGCTGGGAAGAAAGGGGAGATACTGAATTTACTGCGTATTTTCAGTGTCTTGTCGTTGCAACAGAAGCAAACAAGTAAGCATTTTCAAGCGAAGTTTCTAAATCCAGCCCCTGGCAGTGGTTTAGGAAACTTCGCTGAAACTGCTGTTTGAGGGGTGTGGTCGGCTGGGAGTAGAATTTGCTTCTCTTCCTGGTTAGCACGCGATCTTTTACTGCGTAGTTCGCCGACGGGAAACTATGCAGAAAACACAGGTATGATCGCGGTCCAAGTCCCTTCTGAGGGTGTCCAGCCAGCGAGTCCTGGGGTGAGCCCTTCTTCTTGAACCGTTGACCAATCCCAGCATAATTGTCACGCATGATCAACGGGGGCTGGAAGCCAAGCCCTCTGAAAGAATAGCTGAAAGAACTGGGTGTGTTTTGCCTTGTAAAAAAAAGGAGTGTGATGTGGCTTCAAAAAAGGCAAATGCTATTTTGGGCTGCATTAAAAGAAGCCTAGCCTCCAAAAGATCTTCTATACGGAGAACTAGTGCAGGGAAAGCGCCCCAGAGGGAGACCAGAGCTGCGGTGTAAGGATATTTGTAAGAGGGACCTGAAGACCTTGGGAATGGACCTCAACAGATGGGAAACCCTGACCTCCGATCGCACTGTCTGGAGGCAAGAGATACAGCCTGGTCTACATAAATTTGAAGAGGCATTTGTCCAACAGGCAGAGGAAAAGAGGCAGGCACGGAAAACTCGAGGACTGGGCAAGAAACAGAATACATCTGCCCCCAGTGCGGTAGAGACAGCCATTCCCGAATTGGTCTATTTAGTCACACTAGGTGTTGTTTTTAGGATCTCTACTCCAGGCATGATATCATAGTCTTTTGAGACTGAAGGATGCCCATGATGATGATGAGATCCCATGCGGGGCTCGTTTTCCTCTCTTCAGTACCGGTTAAGCTTCATCCAGAGTCCAGTTCCAGACAGTGCACTTCAAGAAAGATGCTGACAAATAGGAACAAGTTCCGAGGAGAGCAACAAGGATGATTAGGGGACTGGAGACCAAGTCTTATGAGGAAGGACTGAAAGAACTGAGTATGTTTAGCCCCTAGAGAAAAGAAGACTGAATGGTGATATGATAGCACTTTTCAAATACAGTGGACCCTTGTATAACAAACAGCTTGTATAACATAAAATCTGTACAACATAAAAAATTCCGGAGATAGGGGAAATCTGCTTAACAGAATTGCCTATGGGGAAAATCCGTACAACATAAAAATGGGATTAGTCCAGTTTCAATGCATTCCTATGGGAATTTGTATAAAGTAAAATTTGCTTAACATAATTTCATTTGGAACGAATTAATTCCTTTCTACAAGGTACCACTGTACTGTACTTTTAAGGTACAAAGGAGAGGCAGGATCAGTTCTCAATCATCCCAGGAAACGCAACACGAAATTAAAAGACGCCTGCTTCTTGGGAGGAAAGCAATGGCAAACCTAGGTGGCATCCTAAACAGCAGAGACATCTCTTTGCCAACTAAGGTCCGGATAGTCAAAGCTATGGTTTTTCCAGTAGTGATGTATGGAAGTGAGAGCTGGACTATAAAGAAGGCTGATCGCCACAGAATCGACGCTTTTGAGCTGTGGTGCTGGAGGAGGGTCTTGAGAGTCCCCTGGACTGCAAGGAGATCAAACCTATCCATCCTGAAAGAAATCAACCCCGAATGTTCACTGGAAGGACAGATTTTGAAGCTGAGGCTCCAGTACTTTGGCCACCTCAAGTGAAGAGAGGACTCCTTGGAAAAGTCCCTGATGTTGGGAAAGATTAAAGGCAAAAGGAAAAGAGGACGGCAGAGAATGAGATAGTTGGACCATGTCATCGATGCAACCAATATGGATTTGACCAAACTCTGGGAGGCAGTGGAAGATAGGAAGGCCTGGCGAGCATTGGTCCATGGGGTCACGAAGAGTCGGACACGACTGAACAACTGAACAACGATCAGGGAAAAGAAGTCTTAACTGTTAGAGCAGTATGACAATGGAACCCCTGCTGAAAGCACTCAAGAGAACAATCAACAGCAATCTGTCAAGGCATGTTTTTTTATTTGGATCCCTGCACTGGACAGGGGCCTGGACTCTATGGCCTCATACTGTAAGACCATTTCCAACTCTATGATTCTATGATTCTATGAAACATTGTGACACTGGACTACTGGTCTCAGAATCACCAGCTAGCCTGGCTAGCAGCCGCATGAGTGTTTAGCTGCAGTAATGAACTGGATGAGGATGAAGAAATTGAAACTGAACCCAGACAAGATAGAGGTGTTTCCGGTCAGTCGAAAGGGAGAACAAAGGATAGGGATGCAACCTGTACTGGATGGAGCTACCCTCCAATTGGAAAAAGAGGTACGCGGCTCGGGCATGCTCTTGGACTCATCCTTGAGCCTGGATGCCCAGGTCACGTCTGTGGCCAGGAGTGCATTTGCACAATTAAGGCTGGTACGTAACTTACACCAATTTCTTGAGAAACCTGCTCTGGCCACGGTGACACATGCCCTAGTGACGTCCCGGCTGGACTACTGGGACTACTGATGTAAAATCCCAGAGCCTTTTCACACGACCCCTAAGATCCGCTGGCCACTTAAATTCGGACCAGAGATCTTAGGGGTTTGTCGCTGTTCCTGTGTTCCCACCCCCTCTGCACTCCTGGCTGCTGGCTGCGTGAGGGGAGGGAGAAAAAAAGGAAGAAAAGAATGCCGCTCACCTCCGTTCTGCCGTCCCGGCACTGCATTCAGATCTCTTAAAGGGGCAGGGGGCAAAAAAAGAACAAACAGAAGCAAGGAGAGCCGGGCAGTCACTACGTTATATCCGCATCAGGAATTTTCACCTCCGGAGAGCAGGTACCTGAAAAGTGCGCTGGGACGCGCTTAGGTGGGCGTGGTCGCACTTAATTATATGTAAACTCCGGAGTTGTTGGGGAAACAATTTTAAGCTCCGGAGCTGGGAGCCATTTGCGGCGGAGTTTAGGGGTCGTGTACAAAGGGCCTCAGGAAGCTTCAACGGGTCCAAAATGCAGCAGCCACATTGCTGACTGGGGCAGGGTACAGAGATCACGTTACACCCCTATTAAAGCAGCTCCACTTTTTTTTTAGAAGTGATCAATTGAAGGAGAGAAGTACAAGCAGTGGCGGAAAAGAAGGAACTGAGGTAAGATGGGCGGAGCCTAGCCTTATATAGAGGGGAGGTCGTTTTTTCACTTAATTAGATCTAGAAGGTTCCGAGAAGTTACTGCGCGTGCACACATTAACCCAACGTGTGCAATCACAGAAGACCACAAAGAACTGTTGCTTCATCTAATACGTCACAACTAGAGAAGGCCCACTAAATACGTAGAATTTACAGAAGAGCTGGTTCCACAAATGCCCACAGCAAATGCAACAGGCCTACTCTAGTTGCAATTTATAAGGCTAAACAACAGGATCTAGGCCAGTGATGGCGAACCTATGGCACCGGTGCCAAAGGTGGCACTTGGAGCCCTTTCTGTGGGCACCCGACATCGCCCCTTCATAGCCACGTGTATACAGGTTAAATGACTGTACTGGTACTTTGCAAATAAATAAATAAATCAGTGGGTTTTGAATTGCAGTTTGGGCACTCGGTCTCTAAAAGGTTCGCCATCACTGATCGAGGCCAACGTAAGGCCCATTCACACACGTATTTGTCTGGGGAAAGTGGATCAGGTGAGTCGATTTTGGAATTTGTGCTATGCAATTCCTCAGAACCCACTCCACAACCAACACACACACACACACACACACCATAAAGTTTGTTCTGGGTCACTGCAAACTCCTAGACCCCAGCCAAGGAAGACAGAAACTCATCAGAGCAGAAAGAAAAAACACTCTCTTAAATAATGCTTTCAGCAACAGTTAATTTCACTGCCTGACCCTCATTGCCCTCTGATTGTAATGGGCTAGGATGGCAACCGAAAGAAGACAGCAGGAGCACCGCTGTGTGTAAGAATGTGTATGGGTGCAAAGACTCTTACCCACTCACAGAGTGCACAGAGAATTCCTCGTCAACATGGGAAATTGGGGTCCCGATCAGCCAATCTGCCTGGGAGGTTTTGAGATGGGTCATGTACAAAAGTAAATCTCCCAGCTTCTAATCTATTTATTTTATGCATCTATTTCTTGAATCTATCCACTCTCTCATTGGTGCAATGCACTATCATGGACAGTTGACAATAAGTTACACCTCCAGGGCCATCCAGTCCAACACCCTGCCATGCAGGAACCCCCATCACAGGACGCCCGACAGATGGCCATCCAGCCTCTGCTTAAAAACCTCCAAAGAAGGAGACTCCACCACCCTCCTTTGTGGCAGCATATCCCATTGCCAAACAGCTCTGTCATGAAATTATTCCTGATGTTTAAATCTCTTTTCCTATAGTTTGAAACCATTGCCCCGAGTTCTAGTCTCTGAAGCCATGGAAAACAAACCAGTCCCTTCTTCAATGTGACATCCTTTCAAATATTTAAACATAGCTATCATATCCCCTCTCAGTCTTCTATTTGTAAGGCTAAACATTCCCAGCTCCCTAAGCTGCTCCTCGTGAGACATTTCTTCCAGATGCTCAATCATCTTGGTCGCCCTCCTCTGGACCTGTTCAAGATTGTCAACATCCTTTTTTAAATTGAGGTGCATGTTCAATTTGTGGTCCACCAACACTCCCAGATCCCTTTCACAGGTACTATTTTCCAGCCAGGTGTCTCCCAGCCTATATCTGTGCAATTCGTTCTTTTTACCTAGATGCACCACCCTACATTTCCCTCTGTTGAGTCAGGTGCAACTCCACCAGACGTTTGTTCCAAAGCATTGGTGCCACTGTAATGGAGGCTCTACTTCCAGTGAATGATTTCCTGGCTTCCTTCCGAGACGCTACCAGCGGGACCATTGCCTGGGAGGACCTAGTGGAGCAGATAGATGACCTTGGAGGTGGCCATTCCAACATCTAGCTCAGTCCTTTCAACTCCTGGATCGTGGAAACATGGGCACTTCCAATGTCTTGGACGCCCGGAATCCCTTCTCAGTCTCCAAGCTGTAAACCCAAACACCTGCAGGTCTGAACATGTAGACCTCCACCTTAATCTCCCTTGAACTTGAAGCAGACATCTTTTATATAAACAGTAAATGCCTTAAGTGCATCCTTTACTATTTTGCAAAGTTCTCTATCTATCTATCTATCTATCTATCTATCTATCTATCTATCTATCTATCTATCTATCTATCTATTCATTTCTTTCTCCTCTCTTTCTCTCTATTCATTCCTTTCTTCTATCTATCTATCTATCTATCTATCTATCTATCTATCTATCTATCTATCTATCTATCTATCTATCTCGTTTCTATCTCTATTTCCCTTTCTTTCCTCTCTTTCTCTTCTTCTTTTTTCTATTACTATCTATCTATCTATCTATCACTATCTTATCTATGTATCTATATTTCTCCTCTTCTCTCTGTATATCTTCTTTTCTATTATCTATCTATCTATCTATCTAATCTATCTATTCATTTCTTTCTCCTCTTTTCTATTCATTCTTCTTCTATCTATCTATCTTCTATCTTCTCTTCTATTTCTATCTTCTATCTCTATCTATCATCTATCTATCATTTCTTCTTTTTTCTCATCATCCTTTTCTATCTATCTATCTATATCTATCTATCTATCTATCTATCTATCTATTCATTCTTTCTCCCTTCCCTGTTCATCTTCTTCTACTTATCTATCACTATCTATCTATCTATCTTCTATCTATCTATCATCATTTTCCTCTCTTTCTCTATTCATTCTCTCTCTCTCTCTCTCCTCTGACTCCTCTCTCTTCTCATCTCTCTGCTCACATGTGGCCAGAAAATGCCTCTACCAGACAATCTGGACATGTCTGGTGTCTCTTACATTTTTAATTTAAAAACATTTCTTGTCCTCAACACAGCTGTTGACAACAGATATTTCAAAGGAAATATATTTCAGAACCCCAGCTAACTAGAAGTACACAAAAAGTGCATCCTATAAACCAGGCGAGGTCCTGGTTTCTCCGTGCAATCCACAGATGTTTTCTGCTAAGTTCCACTATCTACCCAGAGGCTTCTGAGTGGCACCAAATCTGCCACATCAATTCCTTTTGCCAAACCCCTCACTTTAAAATCACAGAAAGCTGCCTCGTCTCTAACAACATTATTTTGTTTATCAGAAAGATTTTTAACTCCACCTTCTCTCCATTCAAAGCGGCACAGGTGAGCCTCATCCTTTGTCCTTCATCCTCACAACTACCCTGTAAGGCAGGACAGCATCCGAGATTGAGCACTCTGTTTCACTGCTCAGGGTGCACAGAAATGCAGATCTCCCGAGGACTAGGGCAAAACTTAACTAAACCACGCTAAGACTTGAATTGGAGATGCCTCACCAGGTCTCTGACAGATGTTAACTGCTGGATCTTCCCAGGCAAAGATGGTGAAGGGGCAGCAACCTTGGGATCTTTGAAGATCAGGTGTAAGGCCTGTCGTGCCAGATCCTGTTAACACTGGCTGACAACCACCACCCAGGGTCTCAAGCAAAACCCAGACTGGGAACTCAGTCTGGGATGGTCTGAATTCATAGCAGGGATTCTATCACTCAGCTACGGCCACTCTCCGACATAAAAGACATGTGAGATACACACACACACACACACACACACACACACACACACACACACACACACACACACGAACTCTGATCAGTTGTCCCAGGAGAAGAAAAGGCAATTCCACTCTGCCCCAACCTTGTCAGGTATTGATTACTTTCATCTACTTTGTCAGTATTGACGTACTTAAGTACCGTCCTCTACACAGGCACAAACACACCCACCCACAGCACCAGATGTGGCCACCGACCTGCCTTTTCACGGCTGGGAGAGACCACACAGCAAGACTCAATAAGAACATAAGAACATAAGAAGAGCCCTGCTGGATCAGGCCAAAGGCCCATCTAGTCCAGCTTCCTGTATCTCACAGCGGCCCCACCAGATGCGTTTGGGAGCGCATGAGACTAGATATCTGTCTCCTGATACCACTCCCCTGCATCTGGCCCTTGAAGTACCCTGGTTTCTCCATCATGGTTTGTAACCTGTGATGGACTTTTCCTCCAGGAATCTGTCCAATCCCCTTTTGAACGCATCCAGGCCAGATGCTATCACCACATCCTGTGGCAGGGAGTTCCAAAGACTTACAATGCGCTGGGTGAATAGATATTTTCTTTTGTCAGTTCTTACTCTCCCAGCCCTCAATTTGAGTGTATGTCCCCTAGTTCTGGTATTTTGGGAGAGGGAGAAGAGCTTCCCGCTATCCACTTTACTCATACCCTGCATTATTTTGTATGTCTCAATCATATCCCCCCTCAAGCGCCTTTTTTCCAGACTAAAGAGGCCCAAATGTTTTAGCCTTTCTTCATAAGGGAGGTGCCCCAGGCCAGTAATCATTTTAGTCGCTCTCTTCTGCACCTTTAACAATAAATGAGAGAGAAACTTCAGCTGAAAGACAGAATTGCTGGAAAGAGAAACCGGGAGATTTCAGTGCTGTTCTGCCGAATCTTCAATCTTCCAGTTGGCTACAGCTGCCATTATCCCCACAATTCAAGGCCTAGGATTATGGGAGGTGGAGTCCTAGACATCTACAGGACGAAACCTTTCGTGTTTGTGTCTTTATGAAAAGCTCAGTCCCTCAAGTGTTCCCATGCTAACTGGACTGGTTCTGCCCTCGTTCTCAAATCAATCTCTAAGGAAGCCATCATAAAAAAAGACGGGGTTCACCCCAGCCCCTGCAGCATCAACAATACAGAGAATCTTGGAATTAACAGAATGATGGAGTTGGAAGGACCCCATAAGGCCAATACGTCCAACCGCCTGTTCAGTGCAGGAACCCAAATCGAAGCAAATCGTAGAGAGAAGGTCTGTGAAGATTCTCAGTCATCCAGGTTCGTTTAACTGGGAGTTGAGTCATGGCTACTGGACTTCTTTTTGAGAGATAGAAACGTTTCGCTGCTCATCCAAACAGCTGTCCGATTCTTGCTTGAAGGCCTCCAACGTTGGAGCACTCATACATACATACATACATACATACATACATACGAAGCTCTCACCAGCTCCCAAAGTCCCTGGGTCCATTGTTGTACTGCTCTAACAGTTAAGAAGTTTTTCCCGATTCTTAGCTTAACTCTCCCTCATCTCTCCATCACTTTGTCATGGGGGGGGGGGTTTAAAAGAAAAACCTGAAGTGCTTTCCAGAAGAATTAATGCATAAATAAGAAGAAAACACGGGGTGTGTGGGGGGGAGGGGAGAAATAAACACAGCGAGAGATCTCATGCCATTAGTTGCCATCTCAAGATGATTGCACAATGCCAACCCAGAAATGGAAGGATCCCCACCCATTTCTGCCCCCCCCCCACGAAGATGACCTGCCCAAAGTCCTGGGGCAGGTTTGCGGCACAGCAGAAAGTCAGATAGTCTCAAAAAAAAAAGTCACAACTGCTTCCACAGTCTGGGTGTAGGAAGTGGCGCGTTGGTGACATTAAGGGTACTAGCCAGTAGGTGCCTTCCTCCCAGGGCAGCCAAAAGAGGTGCTTGCACTGAACAGTTCACGAGAAGACACTACTGTACTCTTCACGCGTTCTGCAAGCATCTTGCTTCCAGCCTCCTGGCCCCTGCCGGCCCCTGCGAGGCTGCGGAAGAGTTAATTCTCGCATGGAAAGGGAAGCCGTTCCAGGAATGCCGCTCAACGGCAACACACGGACACAAGCGCGCGCACACACGCACAATCCCCACCATTCCCGATGATGACGGCGGCTCCTTTCAGTTTAATTACCACTAATGCAAACTGTGCTCCATCAAAAGAGTGCTGGCTCGTTGCCCTGGAAAGTCGAACAGGACAAGTCCCATAAATTCACTGCAAAGAGCAGCATGTGTGTGTGTGTGTGTGTGTGTGTGTGTGTGTCTGCTTCCTATCCCGCCAACCCCCTCGCACACCACCCTCCCCTCCTGCCTTTCCCCCCTCCTTATTGGCTAAAACCAGTATTTGCTCAAGGGCAAAAGCTTCTTAAACAGGATCATAAATGCTTATTACACGGGCAATGTGCTCAGCTTGATGGGATTAGCTGGGAGAGAAATTGATCACCGGGGCCTCCCCTTGACAGGGGGGGGGGGAAAGCAGCAGCAGCAGCAGCAGCAGCAGCAGCAGCAGCAGCAGCAGCAGCAGCAGCAGCAGCAGCAGCGGCCGTGTGTGTGTGTGTGTGTGTGTGTGTGTGTGTGTGTGTGTGTGTGTGTGTGTGTGTGTGTGTGTGTGTGTGTGTAGGAAGGGGGACTCCCAGAGCTGCTCACAAGTAGATGTCAGGAGCGAGGCAGAGGCCGTGTGTGTGTGTGTGTGTGTGTGTGTGTGTGTGTGTGTGTGTGTGTGTGTGTGTGTGTGTGTGTGTGTAGGAAGGGGGACTCCCAGAGCTGCTCACAAGTAGAAGTCAGGAGTGAGGCAGAGGCCGTGTGTGCGTGTGCGTGTGTGTGTGTGGGGGGGAAGGGGGACTGTAGCCCACTGAGCCACCATGGTGCACTAAACAAACCAGCAATTATAACCCCTGTGCACCCCTCCCCCACTCTTGAGACTAGTCAACACTTATATTTTAAGTTACATTTCCCTCCAAAAATACATAAATTCTCCACGTGTGTATATCCTTTCTGTTTCTAAAACAGATATGCCAAAAACAAATTTATTTAATGTGTTCTCGAAGGTTTTCATGGCCTGGATCTGATTTTTCAGTCGTTCAGTTGTGCCCAACTATATTACATCTGACCAAAGGTGCTTGGTTGCAAAGGCCCGCCCCCCACCCCGATACTAAAAAATGTGGATAATAACAAATGTTCTATATACAGCATAAAAGTATAAGATCAAAACCAGGAAAAACATATTTTCAGGTGCATCAACAGAACTGGCCACTAAAGGGGGGCAGAGACCATGCTATATTATTCAGTATTCATAACAAGTACAGCGGTACCTTGTATAAAGGAATTAATTCGTTCCAAATGAAATTAGGTTAAGCAAATTTTCCTTTATACAAATTTCCCATAGGAATGCATTGAAAACAGAGTAATCCCTAATCACGACAATTTTTATGTCCTATGAATTTGCCCCATAGACTATTCTGTTAAGCAAATGTCCCCTATCTCCAGAATTTTTTATGTTGTACAGATTTTATGTTATAAAAACTGTTTGTTATACGAGGTTCCACTGTAAAGGTAAAGGTAAAGGCTCCCCCCGTACATGCGTGCTAGTTGTGTCCGATTCTAAGGGCGGTGCTCATCTCTGTTTCCAAGCCAAAGAGCCAGTGTTGTGCAAGTCCGTGGCATTGGGGCTGGCATGGCCGAACATATTTCTGCGCACAGAACACCGTTTTACCTTCATAAGAACATAAGAAGAGCCATGCTGGATCAGGCCAAAGGCCCATCTAGTCCAGCTTCCTGTATCTCACAGTGGCCCCCACCAGATGCGTCTGGGAGCGCAAGAGACTAGATCTCTGTCTCCTGATACCACTCACCTGCATCTGGCCCTTGAAGTACCCCAGTTTTAAGCCTGGAGATGACACATCTCCATCATGGTTTGTAGCCTGTGATGGACTTCTCCTCCAGGAATCTGTCCAATCCCATTCTGAAGGCATCCAGGGCAGATGCCATCACCACATCTTGTGGCAGGGAGTTCCACAGACTAACAACACACTGGGTAAAAAAGTGTTTTCTTTTGTCTGTTCTCACTCTCCCAACCCACAGTTTGAGTGGATGTCCCCTAGTTCTGGTATTTTGTGAGAGGATGCAGCGGTATGTATCTACTTGCATTTACCTGCTTTCAAACTACTAGGTTGGCAGGAGCTGGGGTGAACAGCGGGAGCTCGCTCTACTGCGTGCCACCCGGGATTCGAACCTCCGAGCTGCCAACTTTGTAGCCTACAGCTCTGTGCTCTAGCCCCCTGAGGCCCCACTCCCAACAACCCCTCTCCCCCCCCCCCCAAAAAAAGAAGAAGCTTCCTTCAAAGAGGTCCCCAGACCCAATTGGTCAGGCTCCCTGGAGATTAATTTGCTTCTCATTCCAGACAAGACAAATAAGCGGCCATACTTTGTGTTTAATAGAAGGCTCTTTGTCAGGGAGATGATGGATGACTGCAGTTCCATTGAGAACTGAAATCACTTTACGTGGGGCTGCAGCATATGCTTGTTTTAAGGGTTGCGTTAAAAGCTTTATCTTTTTCAGATTAAGTACGTTGCTGTTGTTGGGTCTTTTTTTTTTTTTTTTTTGGTTCACACTTTGCCAGCAGAGATCATGGCTGGGGTGGGCCGGCAGGGGTGGGCAAGAACAGAAGTGAATTTATGTTTTACATATATAAAAAAAAAACAAATACGCTACAAATCAGCTTTTAAAAACTAAGGTAAAGGTAAAGGTTCCCCCCCGCACATGCGTGCTAGTCATGTCCGACACTAGGGGCGGTGCTCATATCCTTATTCAAGCCAAAGAGCCAGTGTTGTGCCAAGTCCGTGACCACGTGGCCAGCATGGCTTTTCTGGCAGAGCAGCAGAGAGGAAGCAGGCGGTGAGAGGAGCACACCGCCAAAGGGCAGAGAGCTAACTTCCTGTTCTTGCAGGAGCAAGGGGCAGAGTTTTAGCTTTAAATACCTGCTCCCAGCAGCCCCTCAGTCCTTTTCTGGCAGAGCAGCAGAGAGGAAGCAGGCTGTGAGAGGAGCACACGGCCAAAGGGCAGAGAGCTAACTTCCTGTTCTTGCAGGAGCAAGGGGCGGAGTTTTAGCTTTAAATACCTGCTCCCAGCAGCCCCTCAGTCCTTTTCTGGCAGAGCAGCAGAGAGGAAGCAGGCTGTGAGAGGAGCACACGGCCAAAGGGCAGAGAGCTAACTTCCCGTTCTTGCAGGAGCAAGGGGCGGAGTTTTAGCTTTAAATACTTGCTCCCAGCAGCCCCTCAGTCCTTTTCTGGCAGAGCAGCAGAGAGGAAGCAGGCTGTGAGAGGAGCACACGGCCAAAGGGCAGAGAGCTAACTTCCTGTTCTTGCAGGAGCAAGGGGCGGAGTTTTAGCTTTAAATACCTGCTCCCAGCAGCCCCTCAGTCCTTTTCTGGCAGAGCAGCAGAGAGGAAGCAGGCTGTGAGAGGAGCACACGGCCAAAGGGCAGAGAGCTAACTTCCTGTTCTTGCAGGAGCAAGGGGCGGAGTTTTAGCTTTAAATATTTGCTTCCAGCAGCCCCTCAGTCCTTTTCTGGCAGAGCAGCAGAGAGGAAGCAGGCTGTGAGAGGAGCACACGGCCAAAGGGCAGAGAGCTAACTTCCTGTTCTTGCAGGAGCAAGGGGCGGAGTTTTAGCTTTAAATACCTGCTCCCAGCAGCCCCTCAGTCCTTTTCTGGCAGAGCAGCAGAGAGGAAGCAGGCTGTGAGAGGAGCACACGGCCAAAGGGCAGAGAGCTAACTTCCTGTTCTTGCAGGAGCAAGGGGCGGAGTTTTAGCTTTAAATACCTGCTCCCAGCAGCCCCTCAGTCCTTTTCTGGCAGAGCAGCTGAGTGGATGCAGGCTGTGAGAGGAGCACACGCCCAAAGGGCAGAGAGCTAACTTCCTGTTCTTGCAGGAGCAAGGGGCGGAGTTTTAGCTTTAAATACTTGCTCCCAGCAGCCCCTCAGTCCTTTTCTGGCAGAGCAGCAGAGAGGAAGCAGGCTGTGAGAGGAGCACACGGCCAAAGGGCAGAGAGCTAACTTCCTGTTCTTGCAGGAGCAAGGGGCGGAGTTTTAGCTTTAAATACCTGCTCCCAGCAGCCCCTCAGTCCTTTTCTGGCAGAGCAGCAGAGAGGAAGCAGGCTGTGAGAGGAGCACACGGCCAAAGGGCAGAGAGCTAACTTCCTGTTCTTGCAGGAGCAAGGGGCGGAGTTTTAGCTTTAAATATTTGCTCCCAGCAGCCCCTCAGTCCTTTTCTGGCAGAGCAGCAGAGAGGAAGCAGGCTGTGAGAGGAGCACACGGCCAAAGGGCAGAGAGCTAACTTCCTGTTCTTGCAGGAGCAAGGGGCGGAGTTTTAGCTTTAAATACCTGCTCCCAGCAGCCCCTCAGTCCTTTTCTGGCAGAGCAGCAGAGAGGAAGCAGGAGGTGAGAGGAGCACACGGCCAAAGGGCAGAGAGCTAACTTCCTGTTCTTGCAGGAGCATGGGGCGGAGTTTTAGCTTTAAATACCTGCTCCCAGCAGCCCCTCAGTCCTTTTCTGGCAGAGCAGCAGAGAGGAAGCAGGTGGTGAGAGGAGCACACGGCCAAAGGGCAGAGAGCTAACTTCCTGTTCTTGCAGGAGCAAGGGGCGGAGTTTTAGCTTTAAATACTTGCTCCCAGCAGCCCCTCAGTCCTTTTCTGGCAGAGCAGCAGAGAGGAAGCAGGCTGTGAGAGGAGCACACGGCCAAAGGGCAGAGAGCTAACTTCCTGTTCTTGCAGAAGCAAGGGGCGGAGTTTTAGCTTTAAATACCTGCTCCCAGCAGCCCCTCAGTCCTTTTCTGGCAGAGCAGCAGAGAGGAAGCAGGTGGTGAGAGGAGCACACGGCCAAAGGGCAGAGAGCTAACTTCCTGTTCTTGCAGGAGCAAGGGGCGGAGTTTTAGCTTTAAATACCTGCTCCCAGCAGCCCCTCAGTCCTTTTCTGGCAGAGCAGCAGAGAGGAAGCAGGCTGTGAGAGGAGCACACCGCCAAAGGGCAGAGAGCTAACTTCCTGTTCTTGCAAGAGCAAGGGGCGGAGTTTTAGCTTTAAATACCTGCTCCCAGCAGCCCCTCAGTCCTTTTCTGGCAGAGCAGCAGAGAGGAAGCAGGCTGTGAGAGGAGCACACGGCCAAAGGGCAGAGAGCTAACTTCCTGTTCTTGCAGGAGCAAGGGGCGGAGTTTTAGCTTTAAATACCTGCTCCCAGCAGCCCCTCAGTCCTTTTCTGGCAGAGCAGCAGAGAGGAAGCAGGTGGTGAGAGGAGCACACCGCCAAAGGGCAGAGAGCTAACTTCCTGTTCTTGCAGGAGCAAGGGGCGGAGTTTTAGCTTTAAATACCTGCTCCCAGCAGCCCCTCAGTCCTTTTCTGGCAGAGCAGCAGAGAGGAAGCAGGCTGTGAGAGGAGCACACCGCCAAAGGGCAGAGAGCTAACTTCCTGTTCTTGCAGGAGCAAGGGGCGGAGTTTTAGCTTTAAATACTTGCTCCCAGCAGCCCCTCAGTCCTTTTCTGGCAGAGCAGCAGAGAGGAAGCAGGCTGTGAGAGGAGCACACGGCCAAAGGGCAGAGAGCTAACTTCCTGTTCTTGCAGGAGCAAGGGGCGGAGTTTTAGCTTTAAATACCTGCTCCCAGCAGCCCCTCAGTCCTTTTCTGGCAGAGCAGCAGAGAGGAAGCAGGTGGTGAGAGGAGCACACGGCCAAAGGGCAGAGAGCTTTAAATACTTGCTCCCAGCAGCACGCGCCTGACGGCGCGTGCAAACTACAAAAAAAAAAAAACCCTTATAATTTCTTCTGGGTATAATTGAGTTCCTAAAGCCAAGCTACTCCTGAGGAAGTCCTACACACATTAGCAAGTTAGCACTGGAAACTTCCTGACGTGATTGCAGTTGGAGTAGAGGTGCTTTAGCAGCCCCTACACAGTTAGATTTTCAATAAACAACAAAAGAAGTAAAGAGTCTTACTAGATTAAAAAAAAAATTAGTGCAAGTTTACATTTTTGAGACCTTCAATACATTTTATTGCACTCGTTAAAATGGAGTTGCAGGGAGCAGCTGTAGTTACCTGCAGTACTTGTGCCATGTTTGTTATCTTGACAGAGCGTGTGCAGAACTACATCTGCTGCAAGTGCAAGCTGGTGGCGCTATTGGAAGAGAAGGTCCAGCAGCTGGAGGCTCGCATATCCGACCAGCAACATATTAAGGAGCTTGAGCGGTTCCTGGACAGAGCGGAACAGACTACTCAGGTCCAAGAGGAGACAGGGCAAACTTCAGAGGAGGAAGTCACTCCCGCAACTCAGGAGGTGGATTGGTGGAGGAATGTGACTCAAAGGAGTAGAAGGCCAAGGCATCGCTCAGAGAGTCTCATCTTGCACAATCAGTTTGAAGCTCTTTCCCTCAGCACACCTCATGAGGCACACATAGAGGAAGAATTGGTTCCACCGGAGGATCTCTCCCTCATCACTATTGATGAGATACAAGATCAGGTACATGTTGATGACCAGGCTGCAGGAGAGAAGCTCATTGTACTAGGGGATTCTATAATTAGAAATACGGAGGGATGGATTTGTGAGGAGCATGATAACCGTATGGTCACTTGCCTGCCGGGTGCAAAGGTTGCAGACATCACCAGAAATCTAGATAGCTTGTTAGAGAGAACTGGGAAGGAGCCAGTGGTCATGGTACACGTCGGTACCAATGATGTCGGGAAGGCCAAGCGGTCAGTCTTGGAAGCCAAATTCAGGTTGCTAGGTAGAAGATTGAAGACACGGGCTTCCAAGGTAGCATTTTCAGAAGTGCTACCTGTTCCTCGTGCAGGACCCGCCAGACAGGCAGAACTCAGAAGCCTCAATGCGTGGATGAGGCGATGGTGTCAAGAGGAGGGCTTTAGATTTGTCAGGAACTGGAGAACATTTTGGGACAAGCCAAACCTGTTCAGGAGGGATGGGTTGCACTTGAATCATGATGGGACCAGATTGCTGGCACTCAACCTCAAAAAGGCAGCAGAGCAGCTTTTAAACTGATAACTGGGGGAAAGCCGAAAGGAGCTGAGTGGCATCCGGTTCGGAACACCTCATCCTTGGGGAATGAGGTTGGAGAGGGTAGAGAATCACATAGAGAAGACATAGCAGGTATAGGTATTAGCACCGGGAGAATAACGGAATGTGACAGTTCATCTACTGAAAATAAAAGCTGTGAGGCGAATAGAACAAGGCAGCAGCTGTTGTTGCGGGACCCACTGTACAGGTGCTTCTACGCCAATGCTCGAAGCCTCCGAGCAAAGATGGGAGAACTTGAACATTTGGCAGCTAGGGATAACATTGATATAATAGCCATAACAGAAACCTGGTGGAATGCGGAGAACCACTGGAATACAGCAATCCCAGGCTATAAACTCTATAGAAGAGATAGAGGGGGGCGGGTTGGAGGAGGAGTGGCCATCTATGTCAAAGAAGGGGTAAAATCCAGCAGAATGGAGATTGACAGAGGGTCTGACTCCACCATAGAATCACTGTGGGTTAAACTACCAGGTCCAAGGAGTGATGTGATCGTTGGAGTATTCTATCGTCCACCAGATCAGAAACTTGAGGGGGACCTTGAAATGAGGAGAGAAATCATGGAAGTGGCTAAAAGGGATAGGATAGTAATCATGGGGGACTTCAATTATCCCCACATTGACTGGGCCAATGCGAGCTCCGGGCAAGAAAGAGAAACTGAGTTTCTCGACTTGCTGAATGACTGTGCCTTAGAGCAACTTGTCACGGAGCCCACCCGAGAACAGGCAACTCTGGATCTAATATTATGTGATACTCAGGACCTGGTCAGAGGTGTGAATGTCACTGAGCCTCTGGGGAACAGTGACCATGCTGCTATTACCTTTGCCATGCATGTCGGAGGAAGAGTGTCAACCAAATCAGACATAAAAACCCTTGATTTTCGAAGGGCAAACTTCCCTCAGATGAGGAAACTAGTTAGAGAGAAACTGAAGGGGAAGGTTAGAAGAATCCAATCTCTTCAGAGTGCATGGAGCCTGTTTAAAACAACAATAATAGAGGCCCAGCACAAGTGCATACCACAAAGAAAGAAGAGCTCATTTAAGTCCAAGAGGACACCGGCATGGTTAACGAGTGGAGTTAGAGAGGCTCTAAAGCGCAAGGAGAGGTCCTTCTGTAAATGGAAATCCTCCCCAAATGAGGAAAATAAAAAGGATCACAAACTCTGGCAAAAGAAATGTAAGAAGATGATAAGGGAGGCAAAGAAAGACTTTGAGGAACGAATGGCTAGCAATATAAAGGGTAATAATAAAAGCTTCTTTAAATATGTTAGAAATAGAAAACCTGCCAGAGAACCAGTTGGCCCTCTGGATGGTGAGGGAGGAAAAGGGGAGGTTAAGGAAGACTTGGACATTGCAGAGAAATTGAATGAGTTCTTTGCGTCTGTCTTCACGACAGAGGACCTTGAGCGGATTCCGCTGCCTGAGCCGCCCCTCTTGACTAAAGAATTAAATCAAATACAGGTTAAAAGAGAGGAGGTTTTAGGACTAATTGATAAATTGAGGATTAACAAGTCACCTGGCCCAGATGGCATCCACCCAAGGGTTATTAGAGAACTGAGAAATGAAATTGCAGATCTCTTAACGGTTATATGCAACTTGTCTCTTAAAACGGCCACAGTGCCGGAGGACTGGAGGATAGCAGATGTCACACCAATTTTTAAAAAAGGAAGGAGGGGGGACCCAGGAAAGTACAGGCCGGTTAGCCTTACATCTGTCCCAGGGAAGATGGTGGAAAGCCTCATCCAAGAGAAAATCTTAAAACACATAAAAGAACAAACCTTGCTGAGAGAAAATCAGCATGGCTTCTGTAAGGGTAAATCTTGTCTGACAAACCTCTTAGAATTTTTTGAAAAGGTCAACAGGCACGTGGATTTGGGTGAACCGGTTGATATAGTCTATCTGGATTTTCAAAAGGCTTTTGACACAGTCCCTCAGGCTGCTGAGAAAATTGCACAGTCAGGGGATAAGAGGGCAGGTCCTCTTATGGACTGAGAACTGGTTGAGATCCCGGAAACAAAGAGTAGGTGTCAATGGGAAATTTTCACAATGGAGAGAAGTGAAAAGCGGTGTGCCCCAGGGCTCTGTCCTGGGACCGGTGCTTTTCAATCTGTTCATAAACGACCTGGAGACAGGGATAAACAGTGAGGTGGCCAAGTTTGCCGATGACACAAAACTTTTCCGTGTGGTAAAAACCAGAGAAGATTGTGAAGAGCTCCAGAAGGATCTCTCCAAACTGGGGGAATGGGCTGAGAAATGGCAAATGCGTTTTAATGTAACCAAATGTAAAGTAATGCATATTGGGGCAAAAAATCCAAACTTCATCTATCAACTCATGGGCTCTGAGTTATCCGTGACGGATCAGGAAAGAGATCTTGGTGTGTTGGTGGACAGCTCCATGAAGGTGTCTCCCCAATGTGTGGCAGCGGTGAAGAAGGCCAATTCCATGCTAGGGATTATCAAAAAGGGGATTGAAAATAAAACAGCCAACATTATAATGCCATTATACAAAACAATAGTAAGGCCCCACCTGGAGTATTGTGTACAATTCTGGTCACCGCATCTCAAGAAAGACATAGTGGAACTGGAAAAGGTGCAGAAGAGAGCGACTAAAATGATTACTGGCCTGGGGCACCTCCCTTATGAAGAAAGGCTAAAACATTTGGGCCTCTTTAGTCTGGAAAAAAGGCGATTGAGGGGGATATGATTGAGACATACAAAATAATGCAGGGCATGAGTAAAGTGGATAGAGGGAAGCTCTTCTCCCTCTCCCAAAATACCAGAACTAGGGGACATACACTCAAATTGAGGGCTGGGAGAGTAAGAACTGACAAAAGAAAATATTTTTTCACCCAGCGCGTTGTAAGTCTATGGAACTCCCTGCCACACAATGTGGTGATGGCATCTGACCTGGATGCCTTCAAAAGGGGATTGGACAGATTCCTGGAGGAAAAGTCCATCACAGGTTGCAAACCATGATGGAGATGTGTAACCTCCAGGGTTTAAACCAGGGTACTTCAAGGGCCAGATGCAGGAGAGTGGTATCAGGAGACAGATATCTAGTCTCATGCACTCCCAAACACATCTGGTGGGGCCGCTGTGAGATACAGGAAGCTGGACTAGATGGGCCTTTGGCCTGATCCAGCATGGCTCTTCTTATGTTCTTATGTTCTTATGGCTGCAAGAAAACACTGTTTTACCTTCCCACTTTTTATGGTAGTACCTATTTATCTACTTGCATTTACATGCTTTCGAACTGCTCAGTTGGACAGATCTTGGGTTAACAGCGGGAGCCCACTCCACTGCGTGGCACCTGGGCTTCGAAACACCGAGCAGCCGACTTTGCAGCCAACAGTTTTCAGTACTCTAACCCGCTGAGCCACTATGCCCCACTAAACAAAACAGCAATTATCACCCCTGTGCACCCTTCCCCCACAACTAGTCAACATTTATATTTTAAGTTACATTTCTGTCCAAAATTACATCGATTCTTCTCCATGTATGTATATCCTTTCTGTTTCTGAAACGGATATACCAAAAACATATTTATTTAATGTGTTGTCGAAGGCTTTCCTGGCCGGGGTCTGATTTTTCAGTCGTTACGTCATGTCCGAGTCTTCGTGACCCCATGGACCAGAGCACGCCAAGCCCTCCTGTTTTTCACTGCCTCCCGGAGTTTGGTCAAAATCCATGTTGGTTGCATCAATGACACCATCCAACCATCTCATTATCTGCCGTCCCCTTTCCCTTTTGCCTTCAATCTTTCCCAACATCAACAGTTGGAGTCCTCTCGCCTCATGAAGTGGCCAAAGTATTGGAGCCTCAAAATTTGTCCTTCCAGTGAACATTCGGGGTTGATTTCTTGCAGGATGGATAGGTTTGATCTCTTTGCAGTCCAGGGGACTCTCAAGACTCTCCTCCAGCATCACAGCTCAAAAGCATCGATTCTGTGGCGATCAGCCTTCTTTATAGTCCAGCTCTCACTTCCATACATCACTACTGGAAAAACCATAGCTTTGACTATCCTGACCTTAGTTGGCAAAGTGATGTCTCTGCTCTTTAGGATGCTATCTAGGTTTGCCATTGCTTTCCTCCCAAGAAGCAGGCGTCTTTTAATTTCATTGCTGCAGTCGCCATCTGTTGTGATCAAGGATCTGATAACTGTTGTGAATTTTTCAGGCTGTTTGGCCGTGTTCTGGAAGTTTTTCTTCCTGATGTTTCACCAGCCTCTGTGGCTGGCATCTTCAGAGGGCAAGGAGCTCCGGGAACTAGGTGTTCTCTAGAGTTCTCTAGAGTATTTCTCCCCAGAGCACAAAGAGAACTCCTAGCTCTCCTGAGCTCCTTGCCCTCTGAAGATGCCGGCCACAGAGTGTGGCGAAACGTCAGGAAGAAAAATTTCCAGAACATGGCCAAACAGCCCGAAAAACTCACAACAGCTATCAAATTAATTTAACATTCTGAAAACCTAACCTTTCTGTCAAAAATATCTCGATCCCTTAACTGACTCAAGTATAAAGCACACACATACAAGCTGTGGCACCTTAAAAGGCTGCCATTTATGTCATCAGTGTGAGTGTTTACAAATTACAATCCGCTTCTTTTGTCCGAGACGGCACTCGGCGAACACAGACGTGGAAACACACCTGTTCTTGCGTCCATGTGTTCTGTGCTGTCCAGTTGGAACCGACTTAAAGTCACCTTTATGGGCCTTTGAAAGGAAGTGAGTTGTTGAAAGTGTGGTTTTACTAGTTCCACTTCCTTTGTGAGTTTCTGTGGCCACCCAGGGATTCGAACCCTGTTCTCCAAAGCCTTAAGTTGAACACAGTTGAATTCCCACAGTCCTTTGACGTTGGCAATACAGGCTTGGAATTCTGGGAGTTGTGGTCCAAAACATCTGCAGGGCCAAAGTTTGGACACCCCTACAAGTCCATTGCTCTACCCATTACACCACACAGGGAATCCACAATACAGTGGTACCCCGACTTACAAAATTAATCCATTCCGAGCGTTGCTCGTAAGTCGATTGGCTCCTAAGTCGGGGAGTGATTTCCCATAGGAATGCATAGAAAGTCAATTAATCCGTTCCAGATGAACAGATTTTAATGCATTCCTATAGGAAACGGCTTTAAACCACCCGCAGCTCCCCCCACACACCAGGCGCGTCAGGGGGGAGAAGCGGCGGGTGGTTTAAAATGTCTTTAGCCACCGAGGCAACTGCTTGTCTCCATGGCTGAAGACATTTTAAACCACCCACCGCTTCTCCCCCCCCCCAATGTGCCCAGTGGGGGGACGTAGTGGGTGTTTTAAAATGTCTTTAAGCCACCAAGGCAACTGCTTGGCTCGGTGGCTCAAAGACATTTTAAACAAGTTGTGCTTTACCCTGCAACGTGCCCGATTGAGGGGGGAAAGTGCAGGTTGTTTAAAAATTGGGGGAAAAAGACTCCCCCCCCCACACACCAGCAAACACGCAAAAAAAAAAGGTACAGTACAGTATATAAAAATAACAGAGGATAAATCAACCTGCCTTTCTCGCAATAGAGAAGCGCGGGAAAATGGTGCAGGTATTTTAAAAACTCCCAAACACAAACTCGGGAAACCCTATCATTTGCTCGTAAGGCAGTGCGGTTTAAAAACCAATGGAATCGCACTCGTAAGTCAGGATTTCCGTATGTCAGGTGCGTCGTAATGTCAGGGGTCAATGCAAGGGAATGCAGCTCATGACAGAAGGGGGGGGGGTCAGCCTGCCTGTGTTAGTTCAAACTCTTGAGCTAACCGACTAACTTCCAACTGGGAAAGTTTTTGGTTTGTCAGACTTTTCTTTGCCTTTCACTCTAACGTTGAAATCCGCTGACTGCAGCCAAATACAAAATCGCGACTGAGGTAAGTTGGAAACAGCTTCCACGCAAAGCTTAAATAGAAATCTCGACCGGCTTTCCTTCAAGTTATCTTGACCTTATGATAGAGCCTCATTTTGGAAGGGATTTTTTTCTCCAAACTCTTGTTTGAGTCAAGCCACTCGTGGGCTTGCCTGCCTGTCGCATCTCCTGTCTGGATCTCCTGGAAAACCAACCCAGGTTATGAACACCGCCATCTCCCACAGCTTCTGAGTTTGTTCATCAGCCTACCGGGTTCATCGGTAGTTTTGGACCCAGATGGACATAAAGCATTTTGCTTCCTGAGGGAAGAGGCAGGGAGCCTTCCCTTCGCAATAGTATGCACTAGGACACCCTTCACCCCACCCCTTTAGAAGGTACAAAGTGTTCTGCTTATATACCGCCCCATACCACTACAAGTAGTCTCTGTGCAGTTTACAATTTTAATTACAGTGTGCAGGCTACACATTGCCCCCCCCCCCAGCAAGCTGGGTACTCATTTTACTGACCTCGGAAGGATGGAAGGCTGAGTGAACCTTGAGCCTGCTACCAGGGATTGAACCCAGGTCGTGAGCACAGTTTTACCTGCAGTACAGGCATTTAACCACTGCGCCACGAGGCTCCTAAAAGCATTTGCCATGGGGGGGGGCATTCTAACGCGTTGTGCATGTGTGCACATGCGTGCATTTCCAAGTGGCTCACGTTTCCCCTTTTAGCAGGACGTCTACAGGAGTGAAACCATGTTTGAATCTTCCCCGTCATGAAAATGGTTAAAGTGCTCTACACCCAAAGGGTATTGGGGGGGGGGGGGAATACACAACGGTATTAAATAGCCTGGTACATGTCCAATCAGACTCCTGCGTCATGCAGATGCTAAAATAGATATTTCAAATTCACCCCATTTTAATAAGTGGAGCAGATTTTGCCATATAAGACTCTGTATTTATTTATTTATTTAGTCACAACTGTGAGTGATTTCGATTCCTGACACGCGGAATTGCATAAGAATGTTCCTGCTTCCTTAACCGGGGGGGGGGGGGGGGGTTACGCACGACATGAAGATATTAGTGTTTTGCTGACTCTTCATAACACCAAAAGCGTAACAAATAAGTAGATCAATAAATAAAACATGAGGCTCTCCTGGGCTTAAGGCAGCCATCTCACTTCGCGTGATACTAGGGCTGGGAGAGGTTTCCGCCCCACACCGACGCGCGTGCGCCCAACGCACCTGAAGTTTGGGGCCGATGCCCATTCCAGCGCCAGGCAGGCCAAGTCCACGGTGGCGTAGACCAGCAGGAAGAAGATGGTCACGACGGCAGCAATGGTGTTCAGCTTCCCCGAGAAAAGCACCATCTGCAAGGCAAAAGAAAATGAGCAAAACAGAATGAAGGCATGGGGGAGACCGACAGCACCAATGAACTATTGATGACCGAGGCTTAATTACTGAAAACGTTTATGCACGTCATCTTTTATAAGGCTTCGAAGTGGCTCGCATAATATTTGCAAAGAAAGCAACAGCAAAAAAGGTAGTTAAGGTACTGAATCCTAACCCAAATATAACAATTTCAGCAAAAGCAAACCTGCTACAGTAGTCCCCCGCCACAACGCGGTTCATATATTATGGTCTCAGTATATTGTGGGTTTTTTCTTGAGAGAAGCAGCCTTCCAAAGACAGGTTTTTAACCCCCTCCTGGCACCTCAGCAAACAGACCTGTGCTCCTGCCGGCTGCACTTGCAAAGAGAGGTTTTAATCCCCTCCTGACAGCTGAGGTGCTAGGAGGGGGTTAAAAGCCTCTCTTTGCAAGTGGAGTGGCAGGAGCAGCCCTTTTTGAGGCGTCTGCATTTTGCTTCCAAAGAGAGGTTTTTAACCCCCTTCTGACCTCTCAGCAAACAGACCTTGAGCTCCTGGCAGCAAGGTTTCCTGAAGTGTCAGGAGGGGGTTAAAAACCTTTCTTTGGAAACACAGCCGGCAGGAGCAGCCCAAGATCAGTTCACTCAGGTGTCTGCATTTCGCGGATTTTCCTTTATCGAAGGTGGATCAGGCACCAAACTCCCACAATAAGCGGGGGAGTACTGTAGCACCATTTTAGCAAAAATGTTACTGGATTTCAGTTTTGGCAACTAGGTTCGGCTCCAGTTACGGCACTAATGATTGGAATGGAGGGAGAAACACTCCCAGGGCAAATGCAACTGCAATTAAAAAGCCACACATTGTATTTAAATGTTGATTACAATATTTACCGAAAGAAAAGAAATATGCTAACCCGAAACATTTCCATAATGGCTTTCCTCATGTGAAAAAGCAAAAACTGTGACCCATGGTTTTTGTTCATGTTTTTTTGGGGAAAACCCATCTACTTCTCCACACCTGCTGCTGTAGTCAGTGTGTTCTTTTTTTATATGCCCGTGAGGTAAACAACAACAGGTGGGGCCACGCGTTCCTGTTTACGTGCTGAATGAACCCAGGAAGCCCCGCGTGGCCAGCGTGCTGCCCTACGTGGTCATGAAATCCAGCAAACTGTGCCATTTTGATTTGCTCAAAAAAAAAAAAAAAGGAAATCCATTAAAACAAGCCAGGAATAGGTATTATTGAAAGTTGTTTTGCATTAAGGGGGAAGAATAGCGGTCTAGCTGCATGTAGACAGGAGCAACATCCAAGAACGATTCAGGTTACAGAGATGTTGAAAGCTGGACATCATTGAGGGACAACAGAGCATGCACTGTAAGGCGCCTGGGAATGTTTTGAGTATCAGCCTGGCTTATATTTCAAAAAAGGGAAATTTTTAGCCTTCCTTGTCTGGGTTTTGTTTTAATCTCAATTCAATAAGCATCACCGAAGCAGCTTATATTTCAAGGCAGAAACACACAAATCAACAAGTGGCAATCTGAAGGACACTTATCCTTCCCTGTGTGTGTGTGTGTGTTGAGTCGTTACAGTCGTGACCGACTCTTCGTGACTCCATGTCCATGGAGTTTTCTTGGCAGGAATACTGGAGTCGTTTGCCAGTTCCTACCCCAGGCGCCTACAGCACCTGGAATTCCCTGGAGGTCTCCCATCCAAGTACTAACCAGGGCTGACCCTGCTTAGCTTCCAAAATCAGGCGAGAACAGATGTGCTTAGGGCAGTGTTGTCCAAAATTCAGCCCTCCAGATGTTTTGGACCACAATTCCCACAGTCCTTTGTCATTGACAATACAGGCTTGGAATTCTGGGAGTTGTGGTCCAAAACATCTGGAGAGCCAACGTTTGGACACGCCTGGCTTAGGGCACCTAGACAGCTCCCAACTGCCTTTAAATCCTATTGTATAAAACAGGCTCCCGAGACGTGGGGGGGGGGGGAGGGAGGAAAATCTATCTAAGAAACCAGTTGTTTTAAAAAATGACTAATGCAGACGACACC
Organism: Phrynocephalus vlangalii; assembly: GCA_037367305.1. Taxonomy (NCBI): domain Eukaryota; kingdom Metazoa; phylum Chordata; class Lepidosauria; order Squamata; family Agamidae; genus Phrynocephalus; species Phrynocephalus vlangalii. The sequence continues at coordinate 24,843 of JAWVWN010002661.1, read as the reverse complement.
GATAGAGGCAGACTGTCTGGCTTTCCTGATTTCAACATCTATCTTGCAAATAAATCTATCCGCTCTTGTTTCTTTCCTTTTAAAAAAGCTCTGCATAAAAGTTAAGCACAGATTTTAACATTAGAGCCCTACAGATTTGCGTTTCTGGATTCAATTCGCAGAAGAAACATTTCTAGGCTCTGCTCCTTACTCACCTTTTTGGTTTTTTTTGATCCAGGTTAAAACTAAGGCCCTTTGTACACGACCCCTAAACTCCGCCGCAAATGGCTCCCAGCTCCGGAGCTTAAAATTGTTTCCCCACCAGCTCTGGAGTTTACAGATAATTAAGTGCGACCACGCCCACCTAAGCGCGTCCCAGCGCACTTTTCAGGTACCTGCTCTCAGAGGGTGAAAATTCCTGATGCAGATATAACAGTAGTGACTGCCCGGCTCTCCTTGCTTCTGTTTGTTCGTTTTTTGCCCCCCCCCACCCCTTTAAGAGATCTGAATGCAGTGCCAGAACGGCAGAACGGAGGTGAGCGGCATTCTTTTCTTCCTTTTTTTCTCCCTCCCCTCACGCAGCCAGCAGCCAGGAGTGCGGAGGGGGTGGGAACACAGGAACAGTGACAAACCCCTAAGATCTCTGGTCTGAATTTAAGTGGCCAGCGGATCTTAGGGGTCGTGTGAAAAGGCCCTAAGTGAGGCTTAGAAAGCATTAAATATGTGTTCCTTCATTTTTTTTTCCAGGTTGCCTGCTCATACCCACCAAATGGCAGGAGGTTTCCTGAATCCACCGTGAGCCATATTTGCACAACACCACACACTACAACTCGGTTTAGTGCCCCTGAGAGAAGGAAACCGTTCACTTCCCTTTTAACAATGGATTGAAAAATAAAATTACTTGTCTGACACAAATTCATGGTGCGGGCCGCGTCTGGGCCTCCGTGCACAGTTCTGGTCCCAATACCCAAGGCCATAGAATTCATAAGGTTGACAAAACCAAAGCAGGGACTAGGGGCCCTTTCTTTTTAAAAAAATCACAATATTGAACAATTTTGACCACCCACCCTGAACGTGCTTTCGTGTACAATTCTTTTTGCATAATAAAAATATTATTAAAACTGTGAACCTCAGGAAAAACCCCAGAGATTCAAAGAATCGTAGAACGGTCAAGTCTGAAGGGATCCCCCCCAAGGGCCATCTAGGTCATCTCCTTTCATATGTGGGATATCCACAACAGACGCTTTCCTGAATAGGATTTCTGAGAATAAAGTGGGGAGGGAGAAATGTCCACCTGTTATAGTTCAGAGTAGTCCACCAGCAGTGTGCAAAATAAAAATGACACACCAACACCCACTCCCTTGCTGCCTTATGTCCTGCACATGGTGCTCAGGTACAGGCGAGCTCTCCTGTTTTAATCAACATAAAGTGACTTTATTACTTTATTTATTTATTTATTTATTATATTTATATCCCGCTTATCTCCTAAAATAGGACTCTAAGCGGCGAACAAAAGCGTTAAAGCGCTAACAAACAGAAATAGAAATACAACAATTCAATAGGCACACCAGATAAACAGTATAAACAATATAAGATAAAAATCCTAGTGCCTCCCTAATACATCCCAGCACGCCAAGCGTGAATCCTAACAATTAAAATTGGAGACACCGATAATCATAATAAGTTAAAACGATGGCGGAAGAAAAAAAATTAAGATTCGCCAAAGCCTCTCGAATAAGAAGGTTTTTAACATTTTTCGAAAGGCCTGCAGTAGAACTCTGCAGGCGCACTTCGCTATGGGATCGAGTCCATATGGAAGGGGCTACCACAGAGAAGGCCCGGTTCCGGTGAAACCGTCTTCCGGGCCTCTCGATGGGGTGGCAACCCGGAGCGAGTGCGCTCGCACCTGCCGAACTGGGCCGGGCCGAGGTGGATCGTTGGACAATACGCTCTGTCAGGTAGATCGCCCTCAGCTTCCAAGTTTCATAGTCCTTATAAAAGTAATTACGTAGGTCCCCTTATCCCAGAGTCAGTATCCACAGATGCATTTATCCAAAGTCTGAAATATTTAAAAGATTACAAGAAAAAAACCAGAAAAAATGATTTTCACGTATATTACCATAATGAACCACAGAGGGAGCATATACCATGTATGACTACAGTGGCCCCTTGTATAACAAACATTTGTATAACTTAAAATCTGCACAACATTAAAATTTCCGGAGATAGGGGAAATTTGCTGAACAGAATTGCCTATGGCGAATCCATTCAACATAAAATGGTCGTGATTAGGGATTACTGTTTTCAATGTATTCCTATAGGAAATTTGTATAAAGGAAAATTTGCTTAACAGAATTTCATTTGGAACGAATTAATTCCTTTATACAAGGTACCACTGTACTTGTTAGGAATACTGTATTTGTTAGTGAATAATATAGCATGGTCTCTGCCCCCCTCTAGTGGCCAGTTCTGTTGATGCACCTGAAAATATGTTTTTCCTGGTTTTGATCTTATACTTTTATACTGTATATAGAATGTTTGTTATTATCCACAATTTTTTAGTATCAGGGGCGGGGGGGGGCAGCGGCTTTGCAACCAAGCACCAGTGGTCAGATGTAGCTACAAATCATAATAATGGCATGCCATTAGGTCAATTCTGACTTGTTGCAAGCCTTTCCAGGGTGTTACAGTAGACAATACACAGACGTGGTTTCCCATTCCCTTCTTCTGGGAGCACACATAGGGACTGTGCAGTTTCCCCAAGGCCACACAGGCTGGCTCTATTGACAGGAGACACAATGGGGAACCGATACCCCAACCTGTGGTTCCACAGCCGGATAAGTGAACCACTGAGCTACCCAGTGTTTAATATCACTAAAGAGTAAGTTCCCCACCTTCCTGTGGGACTATGCATTTTCCCCAGGGCTACACAGGCTAGCTCTTCTTGAGAAGCACAGTGGGGAACTGAATTCAGAAACTTTGGCTCCAACATGCACTACAAGTCATAATGGCCGTATATTGCCTCCAGAATAACAGTCCATACAGTTCCGAGAGAGAGGGAGGGAGGGGGCTGGCAAGTCCCGCGCAGCAGAGGCAGTTGGCTCTGCATCATCTTTTAGTCCAAACTTTAAAGCACTTCTCCGAGGTGCTGAACCTATTTTAGAGGAGAAGCGTCCTGGGAGCACCACTAAAGTTTGGGACTACAATCGGCAGCGGATCACTGTCGACTTCTTAGGTCCCTGCCTCCATTGCCTCTGAATGTCAGCTACTGGGGAATCTGGGCAACGTGTTTTGCTTGTGGGCTTTTCGGAGGCAACGGCATGGGCCACTCTGGCAACCCGTTACTGGACCAGAGAAGCTTTTGATCTGTAACTGCTATGCCGTAACAAACCTGTCCCCTTCCCATTCCAGTGCAATAAGAGACTGGAGAGCCCTCTGTTGTTGTTGTTGTTGTTGTTGTTGTTGTTGTTGTTTGCCCAAGAGGACTTTTCCTTTCACCTATTCCAGTAGGAAATACAGGGGTGGGGAAGCAAAACCCACTTCTGAACCTGCTAGCTCCGATTTAACATTGAATGAGGGATTGAGCCTTTCCAACAAGTCTCTGTGGTCTGTAAAACGGCGGTGAGGTTCCCGGGCAAATGAAGCATTAGTCATGATACAGGATGACACTGAACACTAGGAACACAGCATGACAAGAGAAAGAGAGGGAGAAGAAAAAGGAAATGACACTTTGGCAACTGGCGATTATATTGTTCTCCATTTCCCAGGCATGAAAATGTTCCCGAAGCAGACACCTCTACCCGTTGTGGATTTTTTCCCCCCAGAAGGCCAAACGAGCTGAGAGAACAAAAACAGATGGAAGGCGTCTCTGTGAGACATTTGCCTGATTTGCAGGCAGGCAGGCAGGCAGGTAAGGTCTCCCCAACCCTGCCGCAAAACCAGCAGTCCGGACCCTCCTCCTCACCAAAAAATATCATGGGGAGGGGAAATTATGTGCAACAATAAAATATGAGGAAGGCCTGCCTTCTTTTAGAACTGCCCACTCCACAACTTTGTGTTCTCCCATTTTATTTTTATTTTTATTTTTATTTTTATTTTTATTTTTATTTTTTTATTTATACATACATACATACATACATACATACATACATACATACATACATACATACATACATACATACAACTTCTATGCCGCCCACTACCCAAAGGGCTCTGGGCGGCTTACAATCGAAATGAACAGTTAAAACAGTTAAAACATTAAAAAGGCAATGAACAATTTAAAAACAATAAAAGCATTTAAACACAAAACGCCAAAATTGCCACCAGGACCCACAATGTATGTTATGTCAGTGAAAAACCTTCAGGCACAGGAAGGCTTTTTACCTGGCACCAAGATGTCATCAGTGTTGGCGCCAGGCGGATCTCACTTGGGAGGGCGTTCCATAACCTGGGGGAAATCACCCCAAATCAAAATGGGGGAGGGGCCAGAGACATACAAACAAGCATAGGGGGCTCATTTGGGCGTAAGTAAAGAAAAATAGGCATTCCCATAAGGCAGAAGGTTTTTCTGGAAAACAAAAGGCATCCCTCAAATTAGTGATCACAATGATAATTGTGAGCCATTAGATCAATCAAGTCAAGTCCGATCCAGAGTTTTCCAGGTAGAGAATGCTCAGAAGTGGTTCCCCGTCCCCTTCTTCTGGGGTCACCCTGGGACTGCTGTGCAGTTTGCCCCCAAGGCCACCCAGGCTGGCTCTACTCAAAGGGTGGCACGGGGGGGGGGGACTTGAGCTCTAGAGATGGGCGCGAAACAAATTCACGTTGTTATTCATTATTCATTTCGTTAGGTAACGAAATGAATAACGAACAGCCCCCTCTAAATAAAATGAAACGGAATGGAACAGAACTTTCGTTTCCCCCACGCCACTGATGTCTCTTACCTGACGTTCAGGTCGGGGATGAAGGCGGCGGTGAGGAGCTGCCGGGGCTCTGGTGACGGAAGCGGGGCTCCAGAGGGAGCGGCGACACCTCCCACGGCTTGGTGAGGCCTCCCGCTGTCTGGTGCGGCTGCTACCAGGGCCTTCCAGGCCACCGCTGCCACCGGGATCACCGCCGCCCCCATCCAGGTAAGCCCAACCAGTTTGGTTCGGTTCGTACGAATTTTAGTTTAAAAAATTCGTACAAACCGCACTGAGCCCCCCCCCCCCGAAACAGAACAAACCGAACCCTCATTTTTCTGTTTTGTGCCCACCTGTACTGAACTCCCAACCTGTGGCTGCACAGCCTGACACCTAAGCCACTAAAAAACTATCCAGGCAGCTCCAACTAGAATCTTCATCTTTTTAGTTTTAGAACTGCAGAGCTGGGAGGGACCCTCTGGATCAACACAAGTACAACCAGTACAAGGAGACCCACTGGGGGGTTTGAACTCCCAACCTCTGGCTCTGCAACTAAATACCTAAATCCTAGAACAACCCAGCACCATGCTCAAATCTTTGGCAGTCACACTCTCTTTCATAAGAACATAAGAACGTAAGAAGAGCCATGCTGGGTCAGGCCAAAGGCCCATCTAGTCCAGCTTCCTGGATCTCACAGTGGCCCCACCAGATGTGTTTGGGAGCGCATGAGACTAGAGATCTGTCTCGTGCTACCGCTCCCCTGCATCTAGTCCTTGAAGTACCCCGGTTTTAAGCCTGGAGATGACACATCTCCATCATGGTTTGTCACCTGTGATGGACTTCTCCTCCAGGAATCTGTCCAGTCCCCTTTGGAAGGCCTCCAGGCCAGATGCCATCAACACCTCCTGTGGCAGGGAGTTCCACAGACTAACAACGCGCTGGGTGAAAAAATATTTTCTTTTGTCTGTTCTTACTCTCCCAGCCCTCAATTTCAGTGGATGTCCCCTGGTTCTGGTATTTTGGGAGAGGGGTGCTCTCACAAGCACCAGCTGGAACGTGTGCTTGTGTGCGTGCTTACTCACCCCAAGGGGAGCACCTGTAGGTCCTGGGTACAGCACCAGCTTTGTCAGCATCTACCCTTCTCCTTCCAGTCTAACGGACCCCAGACAAGGGCAGTGGGGTGCAGGTTCGTGATGTTAGGAAAACAATTCTCAGCATCCCTCCGGTAGCTCCGTTGCCTGGAGAATTCTGGGAGTTCAATGTACTCTCGAAGGCTTTCACGGCCAGCATCTGATAGTTGTTGTGATTTTTTCGGCCTGTTTGGCCGTGTTCTGGAAGTTTTTCTTCCTGACGTTTCGCCAGACTCTGTGGCTGACCTCTTCAGAGGAAAAGGAGCTCAGGGAACTAGGAGTTTCTCTCTGTGCTCTGGGGTGTAGAGGAACTCCTTGCCCTCTGAAGAGGTCAACGTCAGGGAGAAAAACGTCCAGAACACGGCCAAACAGACGGAAAAACTCACAAGAACAATTCTGGGAGTTGTTGGCCAGATCTATTCACCATTGGACAAGTGATGATGGGAAGACTATCCAGAGTTACTGCCAGCTCCAGAGCGTGGAGAAGTTCTTTATTTTGGACTACGATTCCAAGAAAGCTGCTGCCTGGGGGAGGATGGTGGGAGCTGTAGTCCCAAACAAGGATCATCCCTAAGTCCTGGCTCTTCCTTACTATGCAGGGTGAGTCTAGATTATAAAGCAGCCCAGAGGGTCTCCTAGAGATTTTGCATTTCAGGGCGCTTTTACACGACCCCTAAAATCCAGGGCAAAGGGCTCCCAGATCCGGAGCTTAAAAATGTTTTCCCACCAGCTCCGGACTTTAAACAAAATAAAGTACGACCACGCCCACCTAAGCACGTTTTCAAGTACCTGGTCTCCGAAGGTGAAAAATTTCTGATGCGGATGTAAAGCAATGAGTGCCGGGCTCTCCTCGCCTTATGTTTGTTTGTTTGTTTTGCCCCCGTCCATTTAAGAGACTGAAAGAGGCTGGAATGGTTCCCGGAGCAGCTCCATGGCAAAGCAGAGGTGAGCCTGCATTCTTTTCTCCCTTTTTTTCTCCCTCCCCTCATGCAGACAGGAGCAAGGGAGTGCGGAGGGGTGGGGACACAGGAAGAGTGACAAACCCCCCCCCCAAGATCTCTGGTCTGAATTTAAGTTGCCAGAGGATCTTAGGGGTCGTGTAAAAGTGCCCTCAGATGCCCCCCTGGACAAAGGCACTGGCCCACCTCCTTCCCACCCGTAGCACAACCCTAACCAAGGAGCTGGGGCATCCCTATGCAGCCTGGCCAGACACAATGCCTCAGAGGGAGAGGACAGAAGGGATGGAGTGGTGAGATTATTCAGACCCATTGAAGCAACTGGGGATGTTTAGTCCATGGTGTGTTAATAGCGTGCACCAGGAGGAGAATGTGATTGGCTACTCTAATGGAGTCTTTCTCCCCACCCCACTCTACCCAGCCTTTGATTTATAATTCATTTGGCTGCTCATCGAGGTAAAAGAGGAGCTGTGGAAAGGGACCATGCCCTGGCACCAAGGGGGCACACCAGGGCTCGGGCGGGGAGGGATATGGATAGATGATTGGCGCTCACGGCTCAGAAGTGGCCAAGGTCAAAAGGAAAATGCGGGGTGCAATATTTACACTGGCTGCCAGTTGCTGCCCGGGCCCAATCCAAAGTGCTAATGCTTACATATAAAGCCCTTAAACAGCTTAGGACCTGGCTACCTAAAGGACCGCCTTATTCCATACGAGCCTGCCTGTACTCTAAGATCAGGCCAGGAGGCCCTGCTGAAGCTGCCATCCCTCAAAGAGTTAAGGGGGGTGGCATGTCGAAGCAGGGCCTTCTCGGTGGTTGCTCCCCTCCCAACTATGGAATGCCCTCCCTACGGAAATCAGCCTGGCGCCAACACTTTTGGCTTTTCGGCGCCAGGCAAAGACCTTCCTGTTCGGCCAGCATTTTAATTTGATTATTGGGTTGGACACATGAGCAGCAGGGTTTTAAACTTTATAATTTGTACTGTATGTTGTTTTAACTGTATTGTATTTTATAGTTTTCATAATTTTATTGTTTTATACGTTTTAATACTTGTTGTATGCTGCCCAGAGACCTCTTGGTAGTGGGGTGGCTAAAATATCTTGTAAGTAAGTAAGTAAGTAAGTAAGTAAGTAAGTAAGTAAGTAAGTAAGTAAGTAAGTAAGTAAGTAAGTAAGTAAGTAAGGGATGCTTTTTGCCCCCAAGGTGTGGTGCTATGTGCAGAGTTGGAAGGGACCCTCTGGGTCATCTAGTCCAGCCCCTCTTAAGGAGGCCCAACGGGGATTCGAACCCCCAACCTCTGACTCCACAATTGGCTCCAGGGAGAGTTCAGGCTTGATTTGATCTAGGACCTGGTTGTTTTCTGTTTTTCTGGAAGTCCAAGGCACCTGCAAAGCTTCCCTCCTGGACCATATTTCAAGCAAGACGTTCTGGCCAGCTTTCACACCCACACATGCTGACTGGAAATATAATACAATCCACCAGCAATTGGGGGGGGGTTCCTTTTTCAGGGACAGCGCCCAGAATCTCCCAGCCGGCAAAGCCATGATGTCTGTGGGATTCCAAAAGCCACCTTGTTGTTGTTCAGTAGTTCAGTCGTGTCCGACTCTTTGTGACCCCATGGACCTGAGCTCGCCAGGCCTTCCTATCTTCCACTGCCTCCTGGAGTTTGGTCAAATCCATATTAGTTGCATCGACGACACCATCCAACCATCTCATTCTCTGCCGTCCTCTTTTCCTTTTGCCTTTAATCTTTCCCAACATCAGGGACTTTTCCAAGGACTCCTCTCTCCTCATGAGGTGGCCAAAGTACTGGAGCCTCAGCTTCAAAATCTGTCCTTCCAGTGAACATTTGGGGTTGATTTCTTTCAGGATGGATAGGTTTGATCTCCTTGCAGTCCAGGGGACTCTCAAGACTCTCCTCCAGCACCACAGCTCAAAAGCATCGATTCTGCGGCGATCAGCCTTCTTTATAGTCCAGCTCTCACTTCCATACATCACTACTGGAAACACCATAGCTTTGACTATCCTGACCTTAGTTGGCAAAGTGATGTCTCTGCTCTTTAGGATGCTATCTAGGTTTGCCATTGCTTTCCTCCCAAGAAGCAGGTGTCTTTTTATTTCATTGCTGCAGTCGCCATCTGCAGTGATGAAGGAAAAAAGCCGCCTCCCCCACAAAAAAGGAACTTTTCAGAGCTGTCCTTGATGCTGTCTGGAATGTATTCTTGCTTTCTTCTTAATTGTACTGGACTGTATATTATCCCTCATTACTGTAAGCCGCCTTGAGTCCTTTTCCAAGAAGAAATGCAGGGTAAAAAATACTCTCAAATAAATAAATAATAGTTCTCATCCCTGGATTAGGGGCCACCACTGCTCTGGGACCATCACTCCGTGTACCTTCTGGGGCTCAGGGAGGCTATCTTGGCACCTCAAATTGAGGGCTGGGAGAGTAAGAACAGACAAAAGAAAATATTTTTTCACCCAGTGTGTTGTTAGTCTGTGGAAGTCCCTGCCACAAGAAGTGGTGATGGCATCTAGCCTGGATGCCTTCAAAAGGGGACTGGACAGATTCCTGGAGGAAAACTCCATCACAGGTTAGAAACCATGTTGGAGATGTGTCATCTCCATGCTTAAAACCGGGGTACTTCAAGGGCCAGATGCAGGGGAGGGGTATCAGGAGACAGAGATCTAGTCTCGTGCGCTCCCAAACGCATCTGGTGGGGCCACAGTGAGATACAGGAAGTTGGACTAGATGGGCCTTTGGCCTGATCCAGCAGGGCTCTTCTTATGTTCTTATGCACTTTCCAGAATCTGCTGCGTCGCACCTGCTGCCTTGCCGTTGTCCCCGACTCCTCTTGCATAGCAGCGAGCGATGTGCCTGCCGCTGATTCTGATCCATGGCCATTTCAATTGGGCCCGATGCTCCTAATGGCTCCCTCCCTCTCCCCTCCACTTCTCTCTGAGAGCACCACAATGTTCCTTTGCCGGCTAATGGGGCAATTTTTTCTGCATTACATGTATTTGTCCAATTTGGTGAAGCGGCGCAGCAGCGATTGGGAGAGCGAGAGGGAGGGAGGGAGGGGATGGTTTACTCTTGCAGATTAGCTGATGGGAGCCTCCGGGGTGCCGCACCGCCGTCCGTCTCCCGAGGCGGAGTGGCGCATCTCGTTTCGACAGATCTGCACACGGCATCAAGACCAATTGCTTAATGCACCTGGGACGCCCCCAGTTGTGCTTGATACAGATCTCACGTCGGGCGAGAGCCGCCTCGCACAACTCCAGCCCCCCCCCCCGAACCCAAAGGCCTTCTCTTGTCCTCTCTCTGGGATGAGCAAGAGCTGAGCTTGCTACACCTGGGGGTCTACCCACCCCATCCGCAATGCATGAAAATCCATCATGGTTTGTCACCTGCGATATGCGGAAGTGGGTGGAGAGGGGCCTGGGGGCGGCGGGGGGGGGCAATTGCGCGCCTGTCCGAGAAGTCTTGGGGTGGCACGCGCAGGCGGTGTTGCGGGATCTTACCTCCCGCCGCTGCCTGCCCACGCGCCCCCTATGCTTCTCGGAGGAGCGGCGCGAAGCGACCCGATCGCCTCCCGCCACAGCCCCGAGGTGCAGCTACTGCGATCCCGCAATGTACTGGGACCGCAGTACCTGAACCGTGAAATGGCATGGGGTGACTGTACCTGAATGGCAAAATCTAAAAGGAGACCCTCAAGTGCCAACAAGGAGCGTCATCCACTCAGATACTGTCCCTTCCTAGCTCTGCTGAAATGAACTGATCCGTTGCTCCCATGATGCTCCCGCTGATTTGAACGGGATTCGGGCAGGAGAATGTTCCAGGGGGGTCTGCATTTCAGGTTTACCAGTGTGCCACCCTGTGGTTTCCAAATATGCTGCCAAACATTTATTTGTTTATTTGTTTATTTTGACTATGTTTACCCCACCTTTCTGCTTGGAAAAGGACCCAAGGTGGCTTACAGTAGTGAGGGACAATATACAGCCCGGAACATTTAAGACATATTCAAGTTAAGAAACGGGGATTAAAAGAGGCATCTTACAACGTTCAAAGATAACAGTAGAGCTACAGAGAGCACGCAAAAAGAAAAGAAAATTCCATTATGAGGCGTGGAAAGTGTGACGTCACACCTTTCAGAGACTGAGTTTTCAAAGGCACAACTGGGTTATTTCAACATCCCACTGCTGTGCCACCAAATTGTGACGACACCTCCCTTTTTCACACTGAATTGTGATGGAAATGGTAATGCTGCCACCTTTTAAAATCTTCGCCTCATGAATTGGGACCGACTCAGAGATATATAATATAAAAATAATGATGAAGTTTATTGAGAAAATAAGAAATATAACAATATCTGAGGATGGTATGCGTTGCCTTTAACATATAATAGATTTCATCAACTCTTCCAGCCCCCCTGTCTTCAATAACTAGTAAACAGTATAGCCCTCACTGCCTGACAGAACTCTCACAGAGCAGTGCTCTCTCCCAGCACTCTTAGCTCTCAACTGAACTGAACTCAACTCAACTGCCTCAACTGACTAGGCTCCACCCTTTTTATATTATACCATTCCCCGCCCTCCTGCTGGGATTGGCTGATGGTTTGTATATTCATTACTCCTGTTTCAAGGGTTTTGTCACAGAAAGTACCATGGTAAACACTGGTGTTCTTATGAAATCCATCAATGCAATCATGCATGGTAATCCATATAAAAGTCACATAGCAGGAAGTCCCTCATTCTGGGAAAGCATGCCTGAAGGGGAAGGTCTTTGCCTGCTTCCGGAAAGACAGCAGGGACAGGGTAGTCCTAGCCTCCAGCGGGAATGAGTTCCAAAGTCTGGGAACAGCAACAGAGAAGGCCCTTTCATGTGTTCTCTCGAGACGCACCTGTGAAGGTAGCAGGATGACGAGAAGGGCCTCTCCTGATGACCTTAACACCCGAGCTGGTTCATACTGCAAGATTTGATATTTGAGGTAGCTTGGACCCAGGCCATTTTGTGCTTTGTAGGTTAAGGTCAGCACTTTGAATTGTGCCCAGTAGCTGATTGGCAGCCATGGGTGTAATGGGATCTGTGTAACCCGCCCCAGTCAGCAATCTGGCTGCTGCATTCTGGACCCATTGAAGTTTCCTGAGACTCCCCATTAGTAGCCCCACATAAAGCACATTACAGTAGTCCTGCCGTGAGGTCACTAGGGAATGTGTTATAGTGGCCAGAGCAGGTTCCTCAAGAAACGGGGATAACTGGTATACTGGTTTTAATGTTGCAAATGCATCTAAGCTCAAGGATGAGTCCAGGAGCACTCCCAAACAGTGCATAAGAACATAAGAACATAGGAAGGACCCTGGTTTTAAGCCTGGAGATGACACATCAAGGACCAGATGCAGGGGAGTGGTATCAGGAGATCACAGACACTACTAGAAACCTACATGCCAACTGTGTCTCCATAGCTCTTTTGAGGGAGCACCCAAGTGGGTCCTCTAACATGGCCATTCGCAAGCTCAGAAACTTCTCTGCATGCTCATCCACTAAGATGATCTATCCCATCCTTTGCTGGCAGCATCCTTCTGTGTCGTCCAGTGAGCAAACGGGATAATCACTACACACACACACAAAAATCATGGGTACAGATGGCCACGGATCTTGGTCCTTTCTCCCAGCTCCCCGGCCAATGATCCACTCACCAGTGAGAGCGTGCTGCTCTCCTCCTCTTTGGCTGTTTGACCAGTCCCCAGAAAGAGCCAAGGGTTTGCTTGTCCACCTCCATGTTGAGGTGGCCATTCAGTTAAGGGTGGTGGAGTCTCCTTCTTTGGAGGTTTTTGAGCAGAGGCAGGATGGCCATCTGTTGGGAGTCCTGTGATGGGGTTTCCTGCATGGCAGGGGGTTGGACTGGATGGCCCTGGAGGTCTCTTCTGGAGGACCTCCCTTAAGAGAAAAGGCTAAAACATTTGGGGCTCTTTAGTCTGGAAAAAAGGCGCCTGAGGGCGGATATGACTGAGACATACAAAATAATGCAGGGCATGAGTAAAGTGGACAGAGGGATGCTCTTCTCTCACAAAATACCAGAATTAGGGGACATCCACTCAAATTGTGGGTCGGGAGAGTGAGAACAGACCAAAAATATTTTTTTACCCAGCGTGTTGTTAGTCTGTGGAACTCCCTGCCACAGGAGGTGGTGATGGCATCTGGCCTGGATGCCTTCAAAAGAGGATTGGACAGATTCATGGAGGAAAAGTCCATCACAGGTTACAAACCATGATGGAGATGTGTAATCTCCAGGCTTAAAACCAGGGTACGTCAAGGGCCAGATGCAGGGGAGTGGTACCAGGAGACAGATATCTGGTCTCATGCGCTCCCAGAGGCATCTGGTGGGGCCACTGTGAGATACAGGAAACTGGACTAGATGGGCCTTTGGCCTCATCCAGCATGGCTCTTCTTACGTTCTTATGTTCCAACTCTAGGATTTCTATGATTCTAGGAGGTGGGACAGGGAAGCCCCTGCTCCTGCCGGAGTCTGGTCAAACAGCTAAAGAGGGGGAGGAGAGGTGAATACTCTCACTGGTGAGAGGCGGATCCAGCCAGAGAGGCGGAGGAAGAGAATGCACAGCATCCATGGTGCTGTGAGTACAAACTGTCATGAAGGCTGTGAACCAAGGTTCGTGCCCATCTCTAAGAAAAGGAATAGAACACTGACACCGCAAATGCCAAAACCGAAATGCCAGACTGAGAATACTTCAACCTTTCATGACACTCTGTGACTGATCTCAGAGTGGCCATTAGTGAGTGAAGGAATTATAGATGGGAGGTTGTGAGGGAGAAAAGTGAAATAGGCTGATACTTCAAGTCCATCTCATCGCTGTTCGCGGTTCCGCTTGGGACTGGTAAGAAGTAATCCAACCGCACGTCCATTGCGGGATGAGGGGAGTTCGTCCTGAGCACGCCCCCTGAACTGCGATTTAAGCAGGATGAAAGATTCCCTGGCCTCGGGAATTTGCTCATCATGCTTCTCGTTCCGAGACGAGTGCCCATGAGGTAAGGCTCGTCACGCAACGTGCCATTCTCCACCTAGTGGCAGGAGTGTGAAGTGCCATTCACCAGTACATTCCCTATGGAGTCAGCAACGCAGTGCAGAGAGATTACAAGACAAATGCCTCAAACGTAGCTTTGTAACGCATTGAAGGCAAGGCTTCGGAGAATCGAAAAATCGAAAAACGGAAGGAGGATGTGCGGTAACAGTCATGCCGGTATCATCCATCATGCCCGTGCGTACACGGGAACAGGGACAGAACTGCAAGAAGACCACGTGACCACGACCAACATCAACATGCAACAAATTTCCTCCTGGGACGAGAATGGACGTGAAGTAACCCTCATAGGCTGCCTCCAAAGGTTTCAATAAAGACGGTTGCTATTGAACTCACTCATTGTGGGTGGAAGTCATATTTAAAAGCTCGTTTTCCTGGCAACCATGGGTGTACAAAAATTAATATTTCTTTCAGCAAAACTCTGCCCTCAGAATCAAAAACCGATCTAGGAAAACACAAACACTTCCTAACGTTAAATATTTTGCACTTCAAAGACAGACATGCGCTAATGTGATAGGCAGTTAAGACGTGGATGTAATTAACACTCTGAAAACTCATTACCTTGTTATTCATTACTACCAAAATGCTCATAAAATCAACACTTCAGAAACTCAGTACATGTGATACTTAATGCTTTGCCACGTTGAAAGTTCATTATATGTGCCTGTTCCCCTCTTCATTATGTTCCCTCCCACCCCCAAGAGATACTGTGGCAGAACATTTTTACGCCATGTACCTTAGTGCAGCGTTTTTCAACCACTGTTCCGTGGCACACTAGTGTGCCGCGAGATGTTGCCTGGTGTGCCGTGGGAAAAATTGAAAAATTCTAAAGAAATTCAACCCAGGGCCGGCGGGCGGCCCACAGCTGGGAGGCGCTATAAATAGCATCCAAGGGCCAGCTTGGCTCCTCCCCCCGAGGCCCATGGCGCTGGCGTCACTTCCTCCCCGGCCGGACCTGGCCCTGCTCATTCTCTTAGTGTTTCCCTGTGCCTGCCGCCGCTGCCGCGACTCGCTCGCTTCCCTCTCCCACCTCCTTTTTTTACCCTGGACCACCACCACCCCTTTCCTGGGAGCTACCAATGGACTGAGCCGCCCGACAGCCCGCCCGCCAACACGAGCCGGCCCGGGAGCCCCAGCCCAGAACAAACCACCAGGTGAGGGGTGGGGAGGAGGGGCACCCGGCTGCCCCACGTGCACCGCGGCAGGGCTGCGAGGAGGAGGGGATGGAGGAAGCCTCCGCCGGGCCTGGGCTGAGGAGGCGGGCGGGCGGGGCAGGGCTACTGGCACGGCTTGACGGCCGGCCGGCCGGCCTTTAGGGTCCGGGAGGGGAAGAGCCGTCTCTGAGGGCCCCCCGCGATGGGTTCCTTGAAGTCTTGCTCCTTTCTTTCTGTCTTGGGTCGCCCTCTTCTCTCTCTCTGTCTTTTCTTTCTTTTTTTCCCCACCTCTCTCTTTCCATTCGTACCCTTTCCCCTCTTCATAGAAACGTGCTCATTTCTAGCCTGCATATGTGTATGTCTAGCAGCCTGCCTACTGTAATTAAAACTGTAAACCGCCCAGAGACTCCTTGGAGGTATGGGGCGTTACAAGAGAATACTTTCTGCCTTCTTTCCATAAGCTTGCTTTCATCCTCTTCCCTCCTGTCGCTGGACTTGTGAAAGGCATCTGCCTTGGCCACAGTGTGGAGAGCAAGATGGCTTTTGGTCTATTTGTGTTCTGGAGAGTCATGCCCTTCTCAGGTCTCCACTGGACACAGAAGTCCATGCAGGGCAAAATGTCTTTAAAAAACAACACAGGTAAGTGGGAACTGGGTGCTAGAGAGGGTCTGCTCAATCTTGGCCCCTCTGTCCTGCTTCTCCTCACACAGCAATGGCGAACCTTTTAGAGACTGATATAGGCACGGAGTTAAATTTTTTAACATTTTCTAATGGTGGTGTGCCTCGTGATTTTTTTCATGAAACAAGTGTGCCTTTGCCCAAAAAAGGTTGAAAAACACTGCCTTAGTGGGTTGAATAAATCTGTTGGCCTTTAAGATTTCCCAATGCCTCTCTTTTTTGACTGTCGAGATCTTCGATTCCCAAATTAAACCAAACCAATCTTTGGTTCCCCTTTCACAATGAATTTGTTTCCACTGCTTCTTAAATTCAATGCCATTTTTATTAACTTTTCTGTGATCTGGAAAATGTTTGGTGATTTTTTTTATTTAAGGCAATTTTGGGGATGCTTTTTGGTTTATTTTTAATTACACATTCATTTTTTCTTTTCTTTTTTCTTTTGTTCGTTAAAGGGGACGGACAAGGTGAAACAGGAGATGGGGAGGCAGGAGGGAGTGTCAGAATTTAAAAAGAGGAATTGTGATACTGAAAAGTTTGGGAATAGCAGGAACAAAACTCATGTCCATACATCCCACGACTTCATTAGACAAGATGCCCATTCGATATCTAGAAGCAGTGCATCCTTAAGAGCAAAGACCAGTCTATTTATCGCAACAGAAGCTTACCTCAATCTGTATTCTGGCATATTAGGCTGCTTTTACACGACCCCTAAAATCTGATGCAAAGGGCTCCCAGATGCGGAGCTTAAAATTGTTTTCCCACCAGCTGCGGACTTTAAAAAAAATTAAGTACGACCATGCCCACCTAAGCGCGCCCCAGCGCATTTTACAAGTACCTGGTCTCCGGAGGTAAAAATTTTCCGATGCGGATTGTAAACCTGTGGATGCCGGGCTTTCCTCGCGTTCTGTTTGTTTTGTTGTCCCCGCCACCCCTTTAACAGGCAGGAATCCCTAGGGGGCTGCTCCGATGGCAGACGGAGGTGAGCCTGCATTTTTCTCCCTTTTTTTCTCCCTCCCCTCACCGCAGACAGGAGCAATGGAGTGCGGAAGGGTGGGAACACAGGAAGCAGAAAAACCCCCCACGATCTCTGGTCCGAATTTAAGTTGCTAGCGGATTTTAGGGGTCGTGTAAAAGCACCCTTAGTTTGCTTTTGCTTTACAATTGGCCAAGAGGGAGATGACACAACTTCGTTTGCATGTATAGGAAAGTAATCTCAAGGTTGTGCAGGCCTTAAAGGACAATGTTGTAACAGCAATAAATACACTAAAGATTTACATTACAGTCTGCACTTTAGGCTTACAGACTTCAAAAGAACCACCTGCTTAAGTCCTACAGATCTATAATAAGACAACAAGCAAACTCCGGGAGGCGAGTGACGTTCCTTCCATGACACTCACTCACAATCAGCCCTCAATGGCTTTCCGTTTTCTAACAATGAGCAACCTATAAGGCCCTTTCTTCTATTGGGACTGCCTGCACCCAGCTGCTCGCATCAAAACGCCTCACAGACGGACACCATGGCTTTCTTTGAGAATTTCCGCTTGAAAGGAGTAGCAAAAGAATGTCCACTCTCACCTGTACGAGTATCCAGGAGAAGACCACAGCCACCCAGGGGTTCCCACCTCGGGAAGTCCGTTTTGCAAGTTTCAGGACTTTTCCTTTTCCAGGAAAAAAAAGGAAAAGAAAAAGAGGAAGAGAACAGATTAGACCAATTTTGGGAAGTATATTGGTATATATTAAAAGAATCTGGGGGGATGTAGGAAACACAGGGGGCCACAGTAGAAAGCTTCCCATCATTCTATGCCTGCAATGTTTAATAATCAAGACATACAGTAGGACCCCAGTAACCGCTGGGGATTGGTTCCAGGCCTTCCTGTGGATAATGAAAACCGTGGATAAGAGAGAACGCCTGCCACCCCAGCCCCAAACTGCTGTTTCCTGACAGTAGCTTCCTTTATGACTGCTGTTTTGAGACAGTCGCTTGCTTTATGGCTGCTGGTTTTGACAGCAGCTTGCTTTACGGATGCTATTTGTGACAACAGCTTGCTTTACAGCTTGCTTTGCGGCTGCTGAATTATTTAATTTTTCCTTTGCCAACCGTGGATAACTGAATCAGCGGATATGGGGGTCCTACTGTACATATATCTCATAACGGGACATGCTCGGCATCATCTTAGAAGCCCCCCTTTGTGAGCAAGAAGGAGAATGGGCAGTGCGTCTTCAGTCAGGATTTCTGCTGTGACAGAAGAACACCTGCTGGAGACACAAACTACGTCGTTTGATTCTGGGGACTTCTTGTTTCTTCTCATGTGCAAATCTAGTAAAAGTGCATTACGCCCTTTAAAGGGAACCAGCGATTAGGAAGCAGGGCCTGACCCCAGAACAACACAGCCTTTTCTGCGGGGGCCCCAGCACGCTGGAATGTATTACACCGGCTGGAACATACTCGGAATAAAATTTTGTAATGCTTCTAGCAGTGTAATAAAATATTCATTGCTCAGCCAGGCATTTTAAATTGTTTTTTTTATATCTCCCTCTCCAGCCTAGACTTACGGTTGTGTTATCTGTTGGATTTATCTGTTGGATTTACGGCTTAGGACCTAGATCCCTAGACACCTGAAGGACCGCCTCCTTCCATATGAACCTACCCGGCAATTAAGATCAAGTCAGGGAGCCCTCCTGAAAGAGCCATCCCTTAAGGAGGTGAAAGGGATGGCTTGCAGGAATAGGGCCTTTTCAGCAACTGCCCCCAGACTATGGAATGCCCTCCCAAGTGAGACTCGCCTGGCGCCGACGTTGATAACATTTCGGCGCCAGGTAAAAACCTTCCTATTCCAAAAGTTTTTTTAACTAATGATTGTGGGTCCTGATGGCAATTTTAGTGTTATATTTTAATGTATCATATTTATTGTATTTACATGTTTTTATTGTTCTAATTTTATTGTAATTTCAATGTTTTAATTGTCTATTTTGATTGTGAGCCGCCCAGAGACCTTTGGGTAGTGGGCGGCATACAAGCTATCTAAATAACATAAATAAATAAATAAATAAATAAATAAATAAATAAAAATTGCGACAGAGCCTATGAACCACTGGGCAATTTTTCAAAAACTAGATCAGGTGATACCTTAAAGCAGGCATGTCCAAACTTCGACCCTCCAGATGTTTCGGACAGCAACTCCCACAGTCCTTTGCCAATGGCAATCTAGGCTTAGAATTCTGGGAGCTGTGGTACAAAACAACAGGAGGGCCGAAGTTTGGACATGCTGGCCTTAAAGCTACTAGTAAAATAACAAAAAAAGTTGCCCCGTGGCGCAGTGGTTAAATGCCTGTACTGCAGCTAAATCTGTGCTCACAACCTGGGGTTCAATCCCTGGTAGCAGGCTCAAGGCTGACTCAGCCTTCCATCCTCCTGAGGTAAAATGAGTACCCAGCTTGCTGGGAGGGGGGGCAATATGTAGCCTGCATACTGTAATTAAACTGTGAACTCCCCAGAGACTACTTGAAGTGGTATGGGCCGGTATATAACCAGAACACTTTGCTTTTGCTTTAATATTTCCAGGGCAATGCCCACTTCCTCAGAACTGTACCAAAAGTTCAAGGGTGGCAAAAGATGGAATGCCAGGAGTTAGTTCTTAGATCCTTTAGGTAACCAGGCTCAAAACCTGGTTACCTAAAGGACCACCTTCTTCCATATGAGCCTGCCCATACCCTAAGATCAGGCTAGGAGGCCCTTCTGAAGGTGCCATCCCTCAAAGATGTAAGGGGGGGGCGGCATGTCAAAACAGGGCTTTTTTCGGCGGTTGCCCCCCCCCCCAACTCTGGAATGGCCTCCCTACAGAGATCCGCCTGGCGCCGACACTTTTGGCTTTTTGGCGCCAGGCAAAGACCTTCCCGTTTGGCCAGCATCTTAATTAGATCATGTTTTTGACTGGACTTATGAGCGGCAGGGTTTTATAATCTGTATTGTATGTTGGTTCTTTTAATTTGTATTGTATTTCATAGGTTTTCAAAACAATTTTATTGTTTTATAGTTTTAATAAATAGTTGTGTGCTGCCCAGAGGCCACTAGGTAGTGGGGCGGTTAGATTTTTTTTGTAAATAAATAAATAAATAAATAAATAAATAAATAAATAAAAAGTTCTTGGCAAGATGAAAATAAATAAATGCCATACTGACTAAGCTATCTGGATGAGCGGCGAAACATTTCAGTATCTCAAAAAAAAGAAGTCCATTTGCCAGGATTCTACTTTCAGATAAATGCCAGGCACTCTACTTTCTTAGTGGAGGCCCGGAGCAGAGATGTTGTGAAGCTGCATCTGAAGTTACGTTTACTGTCCCAGTCCTTCGTAGATTACTGTAGCAGGACAGGGCCAAGGGGAGACGGCATCCATCTTGCCAAGTGAACTTTTAAGAACTCTCTCCTGGCAAATGACACCCCTTGCCATGTTTGGACTTCTAAACCTGCTCTGAAAAAGAGAGCCTGCTCTCGAAAGCTCAGCAACTTTTTTTTTAATTTTTCTACTAGCAGCCTATGAAGGCATCACCCATAATCTAGTGTTTGAATAAATAATTAAAGGGATTGATGAGGCCCTCGTTACTGTAAACCGCCTTGGATCCTTTTCCAAGGAGAAAGTCAGGGTAAAAATACAGTAGGACCCCGTATCCACTGATTCATTATCCACTGATTCAGTTATCCACAGTTGGCAGAGGAAAAAAATAAATAATTCAGCAGCCACAAAGCAAGCTACTGTCACAAACAGCAGCCATAAAGCAAGCTACTGTCAAGAAACAGCAGCCATAAAGCAAGCTACTGTCAAGAAACAGCAGTTTGGAGGTGGGCGGGCAAGCGTTCTCTCTTATCCACGGTTTTCATTATCCACGGGAAGGCTTGGAACCAATCCCCAGCGGATACCGGGATCCTACTGTACTCTAAAATAAATTCAGTGGTACCTCAACTTACGAATTTAATCCGTTCCGAATGCATGCTCTTAAATTGAACTACTCTTAAGTCGGGGTACCTATCTAAAACATTGAAAAAATATATTTGTAAGTCAAGCAGACCATATCTAAAATTTGTAAGGCGGCAGTTAAAATGCCAACATTTTTTCCGCTCTTAAGCTGAATTGCTCTTAAGTCAAGCTGCTCTTAAGTCGGGGTAGCACTGTAAAATAAATACATTATTCCAGTTTGTCAGTATCCTTCTTGAAGTGTGGTGTCCAGAACTGGGCACAGGACTCCAGGTAAAGCCTAACCAGTCTTGAAAAGAGGGAGACGAGTAACCTGTGAGATTTGGAGACTGTAACTAGCAATGAGGAATGTCTTTATCTGATATCCTGAAGATAAGCTGTTGGCAGTACTAGGCTAGATAGGCTAAAGGCATGACTTATGCGAAAGCAAATTGGCCTGTAAGTGAAACCGGACTGACGCACAAGATGCCAGGCGTTGAAAGATGAGACCTGTTAAGATCCCCACACAGTCCCAGGGAACCAAGTGGTATGCAGAATTCAGGGAGTCGCTTGAGGCGGCGGAGGGGAGGGGACACACGACTCGCATGATTTGTTTTGCTCTGAATATTTTCAAATATTTGCAAACATTTCTGCTCCTCTTAATACTCTTTCCTGAATTGCTGGAGTGGGAGAAGAATGAAAACGGAGCGCAGAGAGGCGGGATCAGAAAGCCGTGCCTTGGACAGACAACGGCCGCCTTCCCCTCAGAACCTCCCGCATATTTCAAAACACAGCGGCACTCCTTCACCGGTTATTACACAATGTTTTGGAGCCGTCAAAAGGATTTGCAGATACTTTCTTGTAATCCTCGAGACAAAGCCACGTTAAGGAGCTCAGCCGTTATCATCTCTACCCAGCGCACGGAGCGGGGCGTCTGTTTTCGCTCGGCTCCGCTTCCCATTTCCAAGCTCTTCTTTGTACTCCAAGAGGACTGGAAACCTGACCCTTTTTAAAAAAAAAATATTGGCTACAACCTCAAGGACTCTGCATTCAGAATCAGATACCAAGCCTATATACAGTCAGGTCCATAAATTTTGGAGGGACATCGATACAATGTACTTCAAGGGCCAGATGCAGGGGAGTGGTATCAGGAGACAGATATCTAGTCTCATGTGCTCCCAAACGCATCTGGTGGAGCCGCTGTGAGATACAGGAAGCTGGACTAGATGGGCCTTTGGCCTGATCCAGCTGGGCTCTTCTTATGTTCTTATGTTCTTATGTAATGTTGATTTTATTCTGACTATTTTTGTATTTTTATGGTATTATTATCATTTTATTTATTTATTTATTTATTTATTTATTTATTGTTATTGTTATTGTTATTGTTATTGTTATTGTTATTGTTATTGTTATTATTATTATTATTATTATTATTATTATTATTATTATTATTATTATTATTATTATTATTATTATTATTCTCTGTATTATTTGTATTTTGCTGGGGTTATTATTTGTATTTTGATTGGATATTGTAGGTTTGGACAGTTGTTTTTCCAACGAGTTGTACAACGCCCAGAGTTCCCGCAGGAAATCGGGCGGTTAATAAGCACAAAAATAAATAAATAAATAAATAAATAAATAAATAAATAAATAAATAAATAAATTCTAACATTTCTGGTTCTGTACACTACCACAATAGATTTGAGATTAACGAACAAGATGAAACGAACAAGTGGGTGGGATACGTGCGAACTGTTGTAATTCCTACACCATTCACCTGATTTGGATGGAACTACCCTCAAATTAAAGCTGGCAGTCTGCAGTTAAAGCACATCTTGTTCGTTTCATGTCAAATCCATTGTGGTGGTGTAGAGAACCAGAAATATTAGAATTGTGCCGATGTCCCAATATTTATGGACCCGACTGTATAGGCTCTATAGATATAATGGCCACTGGCTATAATAAAAAACTAATTTGATTTGATTTGATTTACCAAGCCCTGTGTTTTAGCATCGTGATGAATTCCTATTGAAAAGTTATCTTTTTGGACTACAAAACCCAGATTCCCCCAACCACGGCCACGTACCGCGGCAGCTGTCCGTACGGCCATTTCCTGGGAAGTGACGGTAACTCGAGATTTCCCACCTTGATAAGGCCCCGGTCAGCCACTGATAGGCCAGACGGGGACGACAGGAGCAGGCTAAGGCCACGGAGGATCCCTTACCAAAGAGGTCGTCCTTGGCCAGCGCGTAGAGGATCCGGGAGGCGCCGATCAGGTTGCTCATGGCTGCTGAAAGAGTGGAGCAATAGACACCGATGATAACAAAAGGAGGCCAGATGTTGATGTCTCTCAGGAAGCTGTAGTCGCGCTGGAGGAGGAGCCTGAAAAAGAAGAAGAAAATCTGCTTTGGACTGGGATCCTGCCTTGAGCAGGGGGTTGGACTGGATGGCCTTGCGGGACCCTTTCCACCTTCAGGGTTCTAGGACAACACAGAAAGACAGCAAAACAAGCCAAGGATCTTGGCCGACCTTCAGATTAGACCGAGCGACCGATCAATCGATAGATAACAAAGGTGGCATATTAGAGAGACAGGGAGGGAGGGAGGGGGAGAGAGAGAGAGAGAGAGAGAGAGAGAGAAATAGAGACAAACAGAGAGGGAGAGAGGGACGGACAGACAGATAGACAGATAGAAGGACAGAGGAAGGAAGGAAGGAAGGAAGGAAGGAAGGAAGGAAGGAAGGAAGGAAGGAAGGAAGAGGGAGAGAGAGAGAAATGGAGATGGGCAGACACAAAGAGAGGGATGGACGGACAGACCGATAGATAGATAGAAAGACAGAAAGACAGACAAAGAGGAACGAAGGGGGGAGAGAGAGAGAGAGAGAGAGAGAAATGGAGACAGAGAGGGAGAGAGGGGGGACAGAAAGATAGACAGATAGAAAGACAGATAGAGAGGAAGGAAGGAAGGAAGGAAGGAAGGAAGGAAGGAAGGAAGGAAGGAAGGAAGGAAGGAAGGAAGGAAGGGATAGACAGAGAGGGAGGGCAGAGGGAGGTATGGACAGACAGACAGATAGAAAGACAGAAAGACACAGAGAGGCAGGGAGGGAGGGAGGAAGGAAGGGACAGAGAGGGGGAGATGGAGGGAGGGAAGGACGGATGGACAGACACACAGGCAGGCAGGCAGAAAGGGAGGGAGGAAGACACACACACACACACACACAGAGAGAGAGAGAGAGAGAGAGAGAGAGAGAGAGAGAGACAGACAGACAGACAGACAGACAGACAGACAGACAGACAGACAGCAAAGCTGGCATATAAAGCAGGACAGGGCAGGGCAGGAGGCATGCTGCCAGTCAGATAGATAGATGAACAGTCTTTCTACTACAAGACAGTCAGCTTTTGAGCTTTTATAAAGAATAAAAACAGATAAACCTGCATTTGGCTAAAAATTAATAAAATGCTATCAACCCACCCAATCATAACACCATTAAAATCAAGCAAAATATGTTTAATTAAGATTTCGTTTGACGTGCGAGCATGCCAGCTAGTGCCTGCTGCTTCATGAGAGCAGCCAGTAGAAGCAGACCAGTGTGTTTACCCCTCCCCTGGAAATTTACACAAGGGGGAAACAAATGGGGGGTGTAAAGGAAAAGGAAGAAGAGGAGCAGAATTTTAAAGGTTGGAAGTATTTTTTCAAAGATGAGGGGAAGGTGCGATGCAAGAGTCTCAAGTGGAACCATCCTCTCTGTTCATAAATACAGTACAGCCATTTCTCTAGGGGTAACCGAGTTCATCTGTTGCCGAAGAAACACAGAAAAGTCTTGTGGGACTCTGAAACCTAAGAAAATATATAACGCCCCTGACCAACGTTGAGCAAACGGCAGGCGGCAGGCCCTATGTGCTTCCCAAAGCCATTCTTGCAATCTTACTGCCCTCCACCCTCTGAAGCACTGAGGTGTCTCCTCCAGCAATTTAAAAAATATAAACGATTCGCCATTCCTGGAG